>LPNX011182917.1:78258-104590 GCA_001517045.1 Pseudotsuga menziesii
CAGTCTAGGACTCCGATTTTCTTTCTTGGCGAACTCCCTTAAGTCTGAATCCAGCCACTGGTGAAACTCTTCTCTGGTAGGATGCCAACAGAACATTAACTCCCAATCGTTTAAACCGGCAACGGAACCATTTGTTGATTGCATGGGCAGACCCGGGTTTACTATAATCAACCAACAACACCCCTAGCTCACTGGCCCTTTCGGCGACAGACCGCACAGCGGCCTGAAGTCTCACCCGAAGTGATTCTAATGGGTTGGCCAAGGACTCAAGCGTCTTGGACCAGGTTCTGTGGCAATCCTACTGGTGGCTCGCAGCTCTCCTAGCTGCGAGATCTCTTTCCTCTGCGCGCTGCGCGATCCTCCGCTCGCGATGCGCGGTCTAGTCCCCACTCGCGGCCCTTCTAGCCGCGGTGTCTCTACCCTTGTACACGTCACGCGGATTCTTCTCCCATTGCACGACTTATTCTCTCTTCCAATAGTCTCAGTATCACTGCATCGCCGCACCCTGTGCGACACGTAACTCCTTCTCAACACTAAGTCCTCCGCCTACGGTATCGCGCACCGCAGCTCCTCTGCTGGTGCGGTATCGCCTTCTTACGATACCCCCCTCCCGCGGCTTAGCGCACTTAGCGTTGTTCGTGTCGACGCGTAAGACCTAATACCCAGACTGTCTTACTGTGATTAATTAACTATCTAAGGCAAGCATAAATAAGTCCTTATACGAAGTGCCAAAGATTTCAACTTGTATATATCTTCCTGTAATGCTGTAACTAAACAACTCATTCATACATTAACTGTAAGCAAATTGCATAACATAATCAGATAGATACAGCAAATAAACACAATATGCAAATCAATCACAGAACACGGGATTTTAACGTGGTTCGCCCCCAGGATGGGAGTTACGTCCACAAAGCTGTGCTTCTCTATTATAGCTTAAGGGAAGGCAAACACAGTTCTGCTGCACCTCATATGCAGCTCAAGATCTTCTCTCTTAGATCTTTCTTCTCTACCTGTACGTTGTCGCTATTACAACATACTCTTCCCTCTCAGTCGATCCCTGCGGAACGTTACATGCATGCTCTACAAGCCGGCTACTGGTTTCAGTAAGATTGCTACCGCTAGAACCAGAACCAGAGCTCGGCTTTTACAACAATCTACTTATCCTTATTTCCTATTTCAATCACGACTGTCTCTCTATCTAACCAACCGATCAACCAACTAGCTAACCCTTTACAATACAAAATTACATTCTTATATAGGCAGCCCGAAGGTCGTGCCATTACAACACTGTGGGCCTGTCCCAACAGTAACCCAAAACCTAAATAGTGATAGTCGGTCCTCTCTGTCCTTGAGGTAGCCGCTTCCCGTCACACCACAGCTCTCTGCAGTCTTCCATGCTTCTCAGCACTGATCATGGGTACTATGCACCGCTTCGCTTCTCTGTCCTTCGTCTTCAATGCTTGAGCCTCGTTGCTCCTTCTTCTTTATGAGGGTCGTTGAGCCCTCCTGTCTTCCGCCGCTGCCTTCAATGCAGTGGGTGAGCTCTCCCTTCTCAGCCGCTCAGGTTCCGTTGCCTTTCTTTGACTTTCGTATCTCAAAAAGTCATGGCTTCTGGCTCTGCTCTGCAGCTGGAACCATGCTACGGCGTCGTAGCTCCGTCTTATCTTCTTTCCGCCAAAACTTATCTTTCCGCCAAAACTAGCAGCTTCTTCTGTAGCTGCGTGACCCTACTCCAACACCCTCAGCCTTTTTTGTGGAGATATTTTCCTTGGGAAACCATTCAACCCATAACTAGCTCCATGTTAAACTTGGGAAACCTACCCGCTTCATTTATGGTTGCTAACATGCTATTCTTGTTGTCGAGTTAGCTACCACTGCACTGCTCCTATTGTCAGGTCTCTTGCTGATGTATTGTTTCAATAGTCACAACTCTCTCAATATTTTTTCTTTCCCAAAAGTTTGTTGCTTAAATCTCATTGTTCTCCCACAAGTTTTCCTTCCTACAACACTTGTACTTTATTGCATGGGGTTTCCTCCTGACAACACTCATCTACTAGCAAGTTGATTCTCTTAACCTTTGTCATGGAGATTCTTCCCTTGGGAAACCCTTCAACCCTTAGTTAGCTCCGTGTTAGACTTAGTCGCACTACCCATCCTCTTCCAACATATTGTCTTGGCTTGTTATTGCAAACCTGAGGTCTAACTCACATTAATGCCCTTGTTCCTTAGCATGTTCTACCTCCCCTACTTAGTTGCATTTGCTTCAAGTGCACTCAAGTACTTATATGAGAGAGCTACCCATTATTTCCTTTGAGTGGGAACCCAACTCTTCCTTGGGAGAATTCTTTTGTAAGACACCCAATCCCTTCTTTGGTTGAATTCTATTATAGGGTTCCCAACAACACCCACATATGCCTGTAATATGCAAGAATTTTTTTTCTCATTGGGGCATCCTACCATAGCATGTGGGAAGTGGACCCAATGGCTTAAAATCCTTCTTAGGATGCACACAAGTATCTTCTTGTCATTGTGTTCTTGCTTAGCAATCTTTTCCCTTGGCATCTAATGCAAGTCTTCTTGGTCCTTGTATGTGTCAAGTTTGACACCTCCTCTTCATGCCCCCTCGTTAAATTCCACTTTATTGAAGCCTCTTCCTTGAATCCCCTTCATTAAATTCCACTACAGTGAAGCCTCTTCCTTGAAGCCCCTTGTCATGCATGTGTACCCATCTTATCATCTCTACTAAGTGTGTTACCGAATGTACCCATGTTTCCAATTGATTCCTTGGTCACCCATGTGTGTTCTAGTTGCAAGTGCACCCAAGCCCTTCAATGGGTGTGTGAGTGTGGTTTGGTTCCCTACCCAAGTCAAGGATGTTACATCCTCCCTTGTGACTCAAATTTTTTGTCGTCCTTGGCAACTTCGTAAGAGTTCTTGTTGTTCTCATGAGTTTGATGTTCGTACTCCCTACTAAGGTCATCAAAGTCACCATCTTCTTGGTCATTTTGTCCCCTAATATTAGTCTACTTGAACAACTTCTTCAACATCCTACGAACTACTGCCTAACTTGACTCAACTTTCTCCTACAAAGTCAAGTCATTCCACATTAATGCACATCTTGGACTTACTATTGCATCCTTCATCAACCAATATTGTCATGCTCCTATATATTGTTATCCCCCATGACATAGATTGAATGGGTAGCTAATATAATCACATATAAGCCATGAAAATGTGCTTCTCCATGCTTGAAGTGGTTAATTCTAAATGCTCTCTAGTCCCCATTATGCGCTTCTTTTTTAGGAAGGTAGAAACCCATTTCCTTTGCCTCAACTCAACGTTTCCTTCTTTTTATGCTAAGGCACTAGTATCTTGGTGCCCACATGCCCACTGCCCATCTCTTGAACAATGGGTTGTCGAAGTGATTTTTCTTAAACAAGAGGGGGCATGCAACCAAATTTGTTGCCAATGCACCTTCTACTACTTTCCATGCAAATAAATTTAACCCCTCGCCTAATTGCCAAAACTCTTCATCATTGCATGGTTGTCAAAAGACATTTTTTTTGTCGATAAGGGGACCGTGTTAACCTTTTCATGTTTCCCATGTGTCATATTCACTCATCACTTTGCTGATTCGCTCAACCCTTTAACCAACAATTGAGCCTCCTTGTCAACTTTCTCTAGGAAACATGAGCTACCAAAACACAATCTATGTTTCATTGACTAAGGTGAAGTATATCATATTGAAGGGCACCCCTCCTACACTCAAGTCTTCCACACTTACCTTCACCTGAACTATCACTCAGAACCTTTGTGTGTTTCCTGCACCCAACTCTTAGGATGTCTTCATAAGAATACTTGGAAATCCATTGGATTGTTCTCTCTGGTGTACTACCTAGAATGTAGAAAGTTGCCAACGCACTCAACATACAAACTTCTTCATCTTTTACACCCAAGGTATCTCTACTCAACGCCTTCTCTTGTTAATTTTGTGTGATGTTGAACCCAAAGGGCCTATTGTAGCTTCCACTGCTTCAATCAACCTCACTCCCAACACTCGTGCAACTCTCCCTAACTTCCTCTTAGTGATCATTGGCATGCAACAACTAGAGGTTTTCCCCAAGATCACCATACTGCTCTTATGGGGCACTCTTATGGCTTAGGTCATCCTTAGAAAGTCTTGTCCCAAAATAAGTTTGTGGTTGTCCAAGGGAACCATCATCAAATCTAAGGTGCCAAACCAACCCCCAACCTTCAACAATGCATCACAAACTACTCTCATCTCTACCCTGAGTTCACTGCCTTATATAAGGTGTTGCTACCTTTGGCCACTCAGTGAAGTCCTTTTGCAGTATGTTCGCTAATAAGGTTGTGGGTTGAACTTGTGTCCACTAATTCCACCACCTTCAATTCATTGACTAACACCTTCAAAAAGAAAATCCCATTCAACTCTTTGCCTTGCAATCTTTGTTCTTGACCTTCTATCGTGAACTTGCCCAAACATTCTATTAAGGCATTCAAAACTTTCACGTGTGCCTGTGAAGGTTGATGCCCTTAATCTTAGATCAACGCTTTTAGTCTCTCCTTCAAGGGTCCATGTTCTACATGGCTTTTTTTAAGGGGGGCCCAAAATCCTCTTGCCCATGTACTTAGGAACTTATTTAGTTTCTTTCCCTATAATAACTCCATCATCCTTGGCTTCCTTCTCTTCTTGAATGGATCCCAACTTCAATTGCAAGTAACTCTTTTCTAGGTTTATCACTGCCAACGACCAACTCAATAAGGAATCTACTAGTGTGTGGATCTATTGTGGGCTTTCCCAAAGGGCCTGAGTTATCTCACACCCATTTTATTGCAATTACTCTATGCTAGTCCTTGTTGATGGTTGCCTTGTCTTCCCATGCTCTTTAAGTGTGCCCTTAATGTTATTGCATCTATGCTCCTAAACAAACTCTACCCAAGTTTACAAGCATTGCTTTTTTTTGCATCTCTTACACCAAGTGCTTCCTTTGGTCGTTTTCCTTGTCCTGACTCTTACCGCAAAACTTTGATCGATTGGCTCTCTTTGGAACTACCTAACTAACACAAATGATACTTGTTATGCGTGAAACTCAAAACCAACAAACAAAAGACTTACCACTTTTCTGAGTGCTAGGTGGAACATACTCTCTTTTATTGTCAAGCAACCTCTTCCCACATGAAGCCAATGTTTCCCAAACAATGTGGTGTTGATTCTAGGTGCATTGGGAAATTCTATTACCTACTATCGAACTAACCTCTTCCTTGTGCCTTCAATAGCTCCAATCCATGACCTTATGTTTTGTTGCACCATTGTAGGAGTTGTCAAAATTGCCCGAAACGTCCAAAATTACCTCTTATTGCCCAATTCTAGAATGCAATATCCAACCTATTAAATTCATGGGTTCCCTGTCGCACCAACAATGCTTCTCGAATGAAATTCCTTGGGTCTTGCACCCAATCTGGTGAAGAGCACCCAAAATTTTCTTTGATACCAACTTTCACAACCCCAAATATTTGGTGCTCGAAATTTGGAAATCATGCAACACCACCCAATTTTATTCTCGAGGACTTGGTCACTTGAGACCACTTATTGATGGATTACACATCTTCACTAAAGGCATGCCCCTAACTTCTACCTTGAGCCACCCATTGCCTAGTCCTGCTGCGCCCAACAACCTTACCCGACACTTGTAGGTTTCTTATTATGTGTGTGCAGTTTACTTATCATGTTATACTCAACCAAAATCCTATAAGCATACACAAGGAAACCACAAGCATGTTCGATGCACAAACCAAGCACTGGAAATCCTTTTATTGAAGTAGTATAAAAATGATGCAATGGGGGATTACAAAGGTCAGGGTTTGACACCTTCTTGCCAACACCCATTTACAAACAATAGTTCAACCTAGGAAACCTACATGCTTCATTCCTGGCTACCAACACACTGTTCCTTTTGTTGAATCTGCTACCAATACACTGTGCCTAATGTCGAGTATGCTATCAACGCACTATGCCTACTACAAGGTCTCTCGCTAATGACTCTCCTTGCCAATGGCCGTACCTCTCCCAATGATTATGCTCGCCCATAAGTCTATTGTTGAAACCTCATCGTTCTCCCACAAGTTTGTCTTCCTACAACGCTTGTACTTCAATACATTAGATTGCCTCCCAACAGTTCTCATCTACCGACAAGTTGATTCCCCTAGCCTTTGTCATGGAGAGTATGCTCGTAGTAGCCCAATGGAGTCCACATATGCCTATAGTTTGCAATCATTTTTCCCCTCATCGAGGTGTCTTACCACCACATGTGGGAAAGTGGACCCGATGGCCCTTAATCCTTCTTACGATGAGCCCAAGTGTCTTCTTGTCGTTTGGGAAGTCTCCCTCGGTGCCCAATGCAAGTCCTCTTGGTCACTATCTATGCCGACGTTGATGCCTCCTCTTTGATCCCCTTTTATGAATGCCACTTCATCAAAGCCTCTTCCTCAAAGCTCTTTATCATGCATGCACATGCCCATCTCATCATCTTTTCCCATGGCTGTTGGGTGTGCTCCCAATTGCACCCTTCTTGTCCAATGACGCCTTGGTCACACATGGGTGTGATGGTTGGAAGTGCACCCAATCCCTCTGATGGGTGTGTGAGTGTGGGTTGGTCACCTACCTAAGGCAGGGATGTTATGGATTGAATCCTTCAAGGTGCAAATGTTCCACAAGTTTTTACTTCAACATATAAGTTTGCACCGCATCTTTGGACACTTAATAGATTTGGAATTAAAATAAATATTGTATCAAAGAATAAATAAATATAATAGTAATTGAGCCAAGAGGCTCTCTACAGCCCAGTATGGGGTAGATCTTGTAACGTTACGTAACGTTGTCACGTTACGTAACGTTACATAATGTTATGTCGCCTATTAAAAAAAAATAGAAAAAAAAATTAGAAGTAAAGTTGCAATGTTATGTCGGCTAAAAAAATAGAAAATTAGAAGAAAAAAAACAACAACTATATAAATAGCAAGAAGTATCACAAACTACATCCAAATCCTAGCTACCTTGATCCAGCAACATCAACAACCACTGCGACGGCAAACTGCAACAACCACTGCGACAGCAACAATAAACCCAGGTAAGAATTTTAAATTTGCTAATCAACAATCAATTCAGAATTTTAAATTTGCATTATGTGGCTGATATCCAAGTGGATTACGCAGCTGGATAAAGTTTGTTTAAATCGATTTTTGGGATCTTATCAATCAAAGCTCTAATAAATTTGGAATTTTTATCTATTTTCCCTACTTTTGAGTTTGTCTACAAGAAAGTAAAACCTTAGAACTGCAAACATGTAAAACTAAAACAAATAAAAATTTCAATTTAATTTCTTTATTAAAATAGATTCCTTTTCATATTAGATTAACCTATTCTTAAATAAAAAATGCATAAAAAAAATCCATTTAAGAGTATAAACACTAGTGTAGTTTCAACTCGAATGATAGGCTAAATTATTCCAGAGCTCATTGCACTGCGAATTCGCTTGTACTCTGCAGGTTGATGGCTGTGGAGATCGACAACAGTGAAGGTGGAAATGTTGCGGTATACATGGTGTTTGAATATATGAACTGTGATCTTACAGCTTTGTATTGCAGATATATAACCAACAATGAATGGTTACCGCTCTCGATCATCAAGGTCCACCTAATTTATATTTGTTATTATAGCAGATATTGGACATAGTATCACGCAGTATTGTTATTATCGTACTGCAATTATTTTTTTTATTTTGTTGTTAATAAGCATATTGCTGTTTCCTTTGCTTTTGCAGAACGTTATGCATCAGCTGCTTAAGGGAGTTGAGTATTGTCACAGGCACGGAGTTATACACAGGTGACACTTTTATTTTCTTCTCGTGTTCTGAACTTCAAGATTATGAAATATGTAATTGCATTAAAGAAGCCGATGTCATGTATATAATTTTGGAATTGCAGAGACTTGAAACCTCAGAATATATTACTGAATTTAGAAGCAGGATTGGTAAAGGTTGTAGATATGGGGCTTGGACGAGTTCTACGTAAGAAATACGAGTTCTATAGCGAAGAGGTAGGCGTTTATCTACACTCAATATTCTAAATTAGGGTTTCTAAATTCTAATTCTGTATTAAATGCAGGTGGCAACTCTACCGTATAGGCCTCCTGAATTGCTGCTCGGGGAAGCAGATTATAATTTTGCAATTGACATTTGGGCTGTTGGGTGCATTTTTGGTACAGTATATTTCATTTCGGATAAATTTTCTTAGTGTTTTCCATTAGTCAGTTCAAACAAAATTAACCGTAATTGTGGTAACTAACCAGCATAGATCCAAATCCTAGGCTCTATCAAGCGCCGAGAGGGATCAAATCTCCAGAGGTGCAAACCTCTTCTCGGGTATTGCACTCAAGGAGGTTTGCACCACGGGAGATTTGATCCCTCTCGGCTCTTGATAGAGCCTAGGATTTGGATCTACGCTGGTAAGAATAACAACTTTTGGAAATTGGCTTTGTAAACAACAACTTATGGAAATTGGCTTTGTAAGGGTTGGTTTACCCACTGCACAAATTTCAATTATCATTCCAAATTCCTTATAATATTGTATTTGAAAAACCATATTAAATAAATTAGTATCTTAGTTAAAAAATTATTAATCTTATTAATGTTTGATATGGAGGAAGTTAATAAGTGGACAAACTCCTCCTCGACAAAAGGTTAAACTACAACCGAGGGTACTATTAGGTCTTATGTGTGGGACTAAGGCTAATTGTTATGTCAAAGCACATGACCCACTAGAGATAGCCTTAGTGATGACCATAAGGGATACTAGCTTTCTTCTGAGTATTATCCAGGATAAACCCACAATATGGTCTTGGAGTAAGACCTATAACTACTTCTTATTGGGAGTTTGTCTTCCTTAAAAGTAAGGAAACACGATAACGACCCAAGACCTAGAGGCATTTAGTAGGAGTGAAAGTTTGACCCCTTCCAAACCACTGGTGGGTCATTTCAAGTGGCATGGTTTTCCTTGGGTCACGATGATGAGTCAACCTGCATTCACAAATGGCAATCAATAATGGTTATCCTCACTCCTAGTTGACAACCAAATTATATCATATTTTACTACCTTAAAAAGAATGAAACTCGATTATTTCAACTTAATAATCTTTTTCAACAAACTTGATTTTGAAATTTTATTACAAGAGTTTTTGATACATAAAAAGTATTAAGATTATTATAATTTATATTTATATAATTTTATCAAAATATAAATTTATATTTTTAAAAAAATATAAATTTATATTTTGATAAAATTATATAAATATAAATTATAATAATCTTAATACTTTTTATGTATCAAAAACTCTTGTAATAAAATTTCAGAATCAAAATTATTATCAATATATTAGAACTATAATTCTATAAACTTTTAATAAAAAAATTCTCTTTAAAATAAACTTATAGAAACTCTAAAATGTTTACCATCGTTAACTTTTTTTTTCAGCAGAAAAAATACCAGATCCTGTTATTCATTAGAATCAAAGATCATCATATACATTGGACATAGACAGTCGACATAGATATGATCAATATGGGATCCTCAAGACTCGGAGAGTCTCTGTCATCATATCATGGTCATGGGAACACAGCCTGTTGTGTAGAAGGCTTTTATCATCACCCCTGTATAGACAGCTCATATTTTTATCAGTTTCCTTATAAGAGCAGAAATATTATAAATCATGAGCATAAGAAGATGGTAGAAAGTCTCTTCAATGGGATTGCTCAGATCCCGACTAAAAAATTAACAATATTGTGCTTAAAGGGACAGCACATGCTCAATATAAACGAAAATTACCATGTTCAGTAATCTTATCAGACAGATATTCCTTGAAATTTCCATAGCCCGGATCATGTGAGAGTGCAGATTTGGAGAGACTATCTGCAATCTGGTTATGCTCACGGTATATGTGTTTCATGCTCATATCCGGAAAATTATGAAGTAAATCTCTAGTATCATCACACCAATGGTTCAGATGTGGTAAGTTTAATGTGCCTTTTCCAGAAGCCCATGAAATGATGACAAGAGAGTCTCCAAAAAGAGAGTGAAGAGGGATTCCCAGAAGCTTTGAGACAGAGAAAAGAGCCCAAAAGGCCATCAGCTTTGATTTTGTGTTTGTACTCCTTCCACAACCCATGGAGAAATGAATATGGTGGGAATGACTTAAATACAAAATAAAGCCTACCCCCCCTATGTTCTTGGCGGCTGCACCATCAAAAAACCCACATGGAAAATCCATCTTTGGAGGCATCCCTATCAATCTGTGTTTAATCTTTTTTACAGGCACATAGTATGAATGAAAGAGCATATCAATATGGTGAAGAATTGGATAGACAGCTGGAGATTTCCCCTCAAAGATACATAAATTCCTGTGCTTCCAAATAGACTAGAAAGAGAAGAATGGCAAATATAACTTTGGGTAGTCCGGAGGATGTTTTTTAACCCAATGTTTCAGAAACACACGAACCGAAGTTCCAGAAAATGCTCTATTAAAGGAGCCAAAGTTAAAATGATCATATACAGCAACGAAAGTATTCTTTGTAAATTGACAGTCTAGGAAGAGATGCTGGGCTATTTCTTCCTTTTTTTCTGCACAGCTGACAGCAGCTAGGACCCTGAAAACCTCGTTTGATGAGCTGATCCCAAGTTAACAGTTTATTTTTAATGAGAAGCCAGGTGAAGCAACAATTTTTTTCCGGGATATTATATTTTCATAGACCCTATAAAACATCTTATGTGTCCACGTCCGGCTCTTTTAGGTGATCTACCAAACAATCGTATACCATAGCCGCGGTGATAGATCCTGTGTAATTCCTAAAGGTCCATAAAAAATTATCAGGAGAGGACTTGAGACGTATCCTCCCATGTTCTAAACCACTTACATAATCATCCCAGAGAGAATGCCAATTGCCACCGAGATCCAAGTCCGCGGCAGTGAGCCAATAGTTACTCGCTTCTTTAGAGTAATTCCTTACTTGAGCAAGTGTTGTTATGCCGTAATCTTCGAGGTAAATGCATAGATCCAGAGGCAGAACATATCAAGAGCCCATACCTGAGATCGGATCCACACCAACTTTAATGCTTTCACCATTACCTGCCATCCAAATTAAACCTTTTCCAAGCCACGTGATAGTGCTTATGAAGCCCTTCCATATAACAGAGGCACCCGAAACAGTGAAGGCTTTTTCACGAATCCATGAAATAACATTATGCTTCTTTAGATATTTCACAGAGATAATTTTAAACCATAAACCATTACCACATAGAGCAAGCCAAAAGGATTTGAGTCTTAAAGATGTACTGAACCATTCTAAATTCTTTATACCCCATCCACCTTGAGAGGTGGGCTTGGAAAGAGTGGACCAATCAGCAAGGTGGTATCTTCTCTTTTTCCCCGTGGATCCCCAAAGAAAGTCAAAAATTAAACTTTTCAGTTTTCTCAAGATGGATTTTGGTAAGGGGACTAAAGATAGCCAGTACATAGGTAAGCTAGTCAGAACAACCCTTATAAGGACCAGCCTCCCTCCCATAGATAAGAGCTTGAAAGACCAATGATGTATCCTTTTTTCAAACTTTCTAATGAGCCAAAACCAGTCTTTTATAAGATAACCTGAGGGTTTTATAAAATATCCAAGGTAATTTAAACCCAATGAGATATCCTGAGCTTTGTAAGGCAATGAGCGTGAGATTCTATTTAGAAGCTCGTCATCAGCATTGTTAAATAGAAAGCATGACTTCTCAGCATTTATGAGCATTCCTGATGCTTTGCAAAAGGTATCCAAGATTACTTTGAAAGCTATCCATTCCTCGCATGAACCAAACCCAAAAAGTATCACGTCATCTACAAAAAGGAGATGAGTGAGGGATAGGTGTTTCGAAATTTTTATCCCTTTTACCAGTCCTTTCTTGCGAGCATCATCAATAAGGAGACTAAGTCCTTCTATCACAAGGATAAAAAGAAGGGGTGAAAGAGGACATCCCTGTCTGATTCCATGAGATGCAGTAAAGAAATGAGAGGGGGAGCCATTGATGACAAGAGCAAAATTGACCAAGGTTATGCACCCCATAATCTAATTTACTCCTTCCAGTGGCAGTCCAATCTGAAGAAGAATGAGTCTCATATAAGACCAATTGACTCTGTCAAAGGCTTTGGATAGATCAAGTTTGAGGACAAGGGCACTTTTGTTCCTAGTTTTGACATTGTGGAGAACTTCTTGAGTAATGGCCAGAGGCTCAGAGATCTGGCGGTTTTTGAGGAACCCAAATTGCTGCGGAGAGATGTAAATGTCAAGAAGGGGTTTAAGACGACTCGCAGCTACCTTAGCTATCGGCTTATAGATCAAATTACAAAGAGAAATAGGGCGAAAGTCAGCAAAGGTGGATGGGTTGTCTTTTTTAGGAATGAGGGTGATAAAAGTCGAATTGATGGAGGGCAGAACCTTTCCAGTCATCCGAGACTCTTCCACTAGCTGAAGGAGATCATTCCCTAAAAGATCGAAAAAGGCCAGATAAAACTCTACAGGGAACCCATCAGGCCCTGGGGCTTTATCTTTCTTGAAGGACTTAAGGGCACTTTCAATTTCCAAGAGGGTCACCTTGGTGGTAAAGTTTGACCGCTCTTCAGGGGAAAAGAAGGAAGGGTAAAGTTTAATAACAACCAACTGAGCTGAAATAATAGTGAGGTTGGCATCACTAAAAATGTTTTTGAAATGCCTGACACCCAGATCTTTTAACTCCTGATCACTTTCAACCATCGTACCCTCCTCATTTTCTAGACCCCAAATCGTATTATGGTTTTTCTGAGCTGATGCTACAGAATGGAAAAATCTGGTATTGGAATCTCCTAGAGTTGCCCAGATCATCCTGCTTTTTAGCTTGGCAAAAAGGATTTCATGATACTTTAACTTTTTCAAATCCTATTGGAGAGCCTTTAGTGAGGAAAGAGACTCCGAGGAGAGGATACCAGATTGTGATGTAGAAAGTAAATTATGAATCTCTTTCTCAATAACAATACTCTTATCTTTTATCTCGAGAGACTTATGAAGAATCCAAGCTTTAATCTTTGTTTTCAAAAGCCTAAGCTTCATTGAAAGGGAATCCATTGAAACAGTGGTATCCTTGGAGAGGAGAGACCATTCATTTTTGATCATATTATTAAAATCATCAAAAGCTAGCCAAGAGTGGTTAAATTTGAAAGGAAAGATGCAAGGAGAAGAGGACTCCCTCCATTCCATGATAACCGGATAGTGGTCCGAGATGGCTGTGGGGTAAGCCCAAACCCTGTGCTGAGGTAGATGGTCAATGAGGCTGGAGGAAAGCAAGAATCTATCCAATCTTTTGCTGATCCCATCATCACCCGAGCGGCCATTCCTCCAGGTTGGACCAACAGAGTCTGGAGCTATGTCTACGAGCTGATGAGAAGAGAAGAGGTGAGTAAAATAAGGGCCGAGAGGATCAGGGTGAGCTTTTTTCCCCCAAACTTCAGAGCAGTTTAAAGTGAGATTGAGATCCCCAGCTAAAACCAGATTAGGTTGACTGAGGAGACCACCTAGTTCAGCCCGATCCCAGAAAGTTTCCCGATTGCTATAACGACCATAACAGTTAAGGAGAGAGAGGTTTAATGAGGATCCCCGGACCTAGGCTTTGAGTAGAATCCCAGCCACAGTTCTATAGACTTTTATTTTGAAACAGTGAGGGTTCCATGCCGCTAGTAGCCCCCCTGAGAGACCTGAGGAGCTTAGGGCACAGTATTCCCACCCAGGACGCAGTTTAGAGAACGCTAGAAGGGTTGGATGAGTACTTGTCATAGTTTCTTGAAGGATGATAAGATCAGGAGAGAGAGAGTGACAAAAAGGTTCTGGAGGCTTTTGTGTTTGGCCAGTCCTCCAAGGCCTCAGACATTAAAGGTTAGGATTTTCATTAAGTTCCTGAATGTCCGGGCTTCAATGCTCTAAGGGCCCGAGAGGGAGAGGGGTGGACATTACGCGCAGCTTCCTTCAGCCTAGTTGAGAGAGGAGTGTAATGAGGCTGAGGAGGAGGGGAGTCCAAGGAGGAGGGAGGGGCTTTTTTTGATTTCCTCCGTATAGTCACATTCTGAAAATGAATAGAGTCCAAAGGGAGGACCGAGGGAGATTGAGGAATTTTGTCAGTGAAAATATCCAGAGAGGTTTGAAGAGATGGGTCCGCAAAGGAAGGTGTGGTAACCGGATTGCAGGGAGGAGAAGGAGCCAAGAGAGGTTTGGAACCAGGTAGAGGCGGGAAGTTTGACTCCGTAAAGATGGACGTTACCACAGAGCCTTGAGGAGGAGTAGGAAGGGACTCCGCTAAAGGTGGCCCTTGTTCTTTTAACAAACCCGGCGAGACAGAGGGGGTTGGTGCCAAATCTACAGAAGTCTCAAAAGGCATAGAAACATTAAACCTAGACTCCGCGATCTCTGCTATTTCCAAGGATGGCCCCGAGGCAGTGACAGAATCCATAAATACAAGGTCATGTTCTGTGGCATCATAAAAAAAAGAGCAGGGCTGAGATAGCGTACCTTTTTTGGGCTCGGCTTCGTCATTTACCATAGTGATAGGTATGGGAGATGGATCGCGAGCTTGAGAACTAGGTGTAGAAGAAGGAGATACTATCTTTTTTCTGAACTCTGGACAGGTCCTTCGGAGGTGGCCTACAGCTCTGCAAATGCTGCAGCGAAAAGGCACATTTAAATAGTCGAGCCTCTGTTGAATAATCCTTTCGTGACAAATGATGTCAATCTCTGCTGGAAGACCTGTGGTTAAATCCATTTCCACAAGGATTTTTGCCATCCGCTTGTCGAAAGAGTGGAGGAAGTCATCTTCCACTGCGACAAACCTCCCGATAGTATTCCCAATACCTTCCATAACATCACGATTCCACAGAGGGAGCGGTTAACCAGGAAGTATGACCCATAAATGGCGCTTCTTTATTCGTTCTCTTTGTGGGTCAAAATGAACGTGCCAACGATCCAGGACAAGGGATCCCTCCTTTATACGCCATAAGGAGTTAAGTACCGATAGAGCGTGTGCTTCTTCCAGGAAAACTATAACTATCCAGCCTCTGGCAAGTAAGCTGATCGAAGTGTTGTTGCCGCAACTGTTCCCCCCAAATTTATTTAAATTCTGGGCCCCTCATCATCATTTTTGCTTGGTGGGATCGTTAAATGCTTGAGCCTCTCGGGAATATCTTCTTTTCGTTTTTCTTTGAAGATTGGATGTCAGCAGGTTTATTTATGCCATGTTCAATTTTGGTTAAGTTGTGGATTTCTGGCCGTGAAGAAGTAAAATTTTGTTCTTCAAGGCAGCCTTTGCGAAGAAAACGACTTTGGTTGTTAACGCTGTTCAAATCCTTGAGTTTTTTGTAGTCGGGCCTCTTTTTGTTGTTGAATCGGAAGCTGCAAAGTCTCAGCCTCTCCGCTGTTGTGGCTCCAAGACCTTTTCTCCGTCCGAAGTCTAAACCCATCCGACGCCCGTTTCATTTTAGCCTTCGATCGCTTGTCCGTAACCTCTATTCATCCGCCGTTGCGGCTAGGGGACCTTTTTCTCTCCCGATCTAAGTGTCTTCCGACATTCAACTTAGTTTTCCCGTCCGCTCCGCGTATCCTCTAACCCTCCTCCTCCGCCGTTGCGGCTCCTAGAGTCTTCTGGTTTCCGAAACTAAAAACCGTCCGACGTCCGATTTATGGCATATCCCGCCCACGTTTCGCTTGGCTGCGACTTAAGCCTCACCCGACGTTGCGGCTAGCAGATCCTCCTGGCCCTCGAGCTCACTTCCTTCTGACTGCCGACTTGATTTTTTCCCGCAGGTGACCATAGGATATTTTGCCAGGCCCGTATGTGGTGCACCCGGCCATTTCCTTGTAAGATGGTGGTTAATTGATAATATTTGTTATTGAACCATGCTCGTGAATTGATTGCAGGCAGTTTCAAGGGGACCGGTCAATCCACCACGATAAGAAGAAAGACTGACCCGTTTGGCGGAGGTATGACTGAAACGAGGCAAATGGAGAACGAAGTCCGGAGCTGTAAAGGCATGATCCCAGAAACGGATCAGTTACCAAGGGTTTCATGATCACATACTGACAAAAGATCGGAATATGAAGCGTTGAAGAAACTGAAAGACCACGCGTGTGGGGAGGAAAACGAAGCACTCAGTAGTTGTAGTTTAAATATAGGAAAGTGGGAAAAAGAAAGGGCTTTTTCCCCTGGAAAATTTTGTAAATGTTTGCTTGTAAGAGGAACTACTTCGTTTTGCAAAGGAAACTGCAATTTTTTACCTGTTGGAGAGAGTAGAATGGAATGTATCAATGCGACTCAATGAATAATGTTGAAGGGGAACTATTTAGTTTTCAGCGGTGTTTCATTTGCTGTGAGAATGTTTAATTTTCTGAACCTATGTTCTTGTTGAATGTTCTTCGGTATCTTTCTTTTGATATTTTCCACTGTGAGCAATTATTGTTGTTGCAAAATGATTGGCTATCTGGTTATTTAAATATCTGTAAGTGTTCATGTGTCTTGAAAGGAATATCAGCTATCTGTGATTCTTCATAATGCATGTGCAAGATGTATTGCTCACCCAGAATGATAACCTTGCTCCCTAGGGATAGATTAGATAGTTAGCTTATGTTTTATTGTATATGATTGAGTTGCTTGCGAGCATAAGACGAGAGGTAAGAACCTGCGCATCACATTGTGACTGCTCCCTGCATCTTGATCGCTCTGCATTTAGTTAGGCACTTGCATCTCATTTCTTAAAGTCAAAATACAAAAACTCGGTGGGCTAGGCCGCAACCGGTAAAGCCTTTGTTTTGTTTCTTGACCTACGGTAGCCGGACCGCAAACCGGACGGATTCCCTATTCCAAACAGTCAACGGGCTAGTTGGGAATGTTGATTGGGGAGGATCCCTTACTGTTGCCGCCTGCGAATTTCCAGGCCTCAACACGAAGGAGTGTACGAGAAGAGAGGTTTCCAGTTTTCAGCAGCCCAGCTTTGCCAGTCAATCTTTCCCATTCGCGTGTACTCCAATCTTCCTATAAGGGCACGTTTGCACAATGCCTCTACCCTGTCCAAGAAATGTCTCGTCCAAGGACAAAACACAGTTTACCTTCCCGCACTTTGTGAGCCTTTGCAGACCTGCGATGTCGACTATGCAGCTTAGAAGGAGAGAGGTTTGAATCCATCTTAGTGCCAAATCCTTAAAAATACTTCCATCGACAGGGAAAAGATCAAGAGGTCTCCAGAAAGGTCAAGGAATAATGTAAGGGAGAACTCTATCACGAAAGAAAACCACATGATGACCACTACGTGAAATCTGGAAAGGGAAGACTGCCAAGGGTTTGTTTAGAAGTCAACCCATCAAAGAGGGCCCAGAGAAAGATATCATTTGAGAAGGTTCCATTGACAAAGGAAACCCCCAAACAGCCGATAAAGAAACAAGAAGGACACCCTCAAGAAACTGAAGTAGACTGACAGTGAAATAAAAAACCCCTTAAAAACCAAGGGTTCGAGCTATGAAACTCGACTGCAAAACAAAGAACTGTCTGTCAACCCATAAGATAAGCAAGAAGGGTTATTGGTAAGAGCGGCCGTAGCCAAACAACCCCGCAGAGAGACCCTAAGAGAGACCCTCGAAAACCAAAAGATGTGAGAAAAAGTCTGACCACCTAGACCCAGCTCGTAGCTAGTTTATTCCCACTTTTTTTCAACTGGTTGGTACTAGTCCTCCACCTTTGGAGGATGGACTCCAGTTGCCGGGTCTAGTTGAAGAAACGTCAAACCCCAAAAAGCTGAAACCCTAAGGACTCTCAGATTACTATCACCTAGAAGAAGTTAAAAAGGGAAATGCAGAAACACAACATCAAGATAAGAAACCCGAAGAGGGCCCAAGATACCGTAACAGAGTTATCAAAACAAATCAGTAGCATAAACCTTCACCCTGAGAGAAAAGGGTAGCAACAACATAAAAACCACCATGCTGTTAAGAAAATGCAGAGTAGAGGGGAGGGTTGGATACTAAGAGAGGCAGAAACTGGTTTGAAGCTCTACCCTCGACGCCATAGCCCCGGTTCAGGCTGAAACGAAGCTGTTCGTTTACCATCGTTAACTTATACCCACATGGTCACACCGACCCCACACACCCACCAACTTATACCAAATGGTCACACCGACCCCACAATACCCCACACCCCGACCAACTTATACCGACATGGTCACACCGACCCCACACACCCACCACTTGACATAAGCTATATGCTCACATTAATCGAATAAAATCCACATCATGGTGACTCGTGAGAATCCTAACTTTCTATATGAGTTCAAAGTTCAAAGCTATGGTTGATTTTGACGCCACTTGTACTCATGAAAAAATCAAAAGTTCAAATCTACACTTGATTTTGACATAACAGCATAACATTAATGTTAGTAGTTGATTTTGACAATAATATCACATTAATGTTAGTGGTGCCGGTTGTACTCATGACAAAATTCAAAGTTCAAATCTATAGTTGATTTTGACATAACAATATCACATTAATGTTAGTGTGCCAATTGTATTCATGATAAAATTTTGTGGTGAATATTATTTAGTTTATGGTAGGCCATTTAATGTGGCGGTAGCAGGTTTGCTGTCACCACATTAAATGACTTACAACAGATTAAATAATGTTTGTCTTTATTGACATGTATTAATATTTTTTTTATGTTAAGTAAATCCGTCTTTTTATGTTAAGTAATCAGTAAAATTTGAAGAGTTTAGCTATAATTATGATTATGATTTTATTTTTAAGAATTGTATAAAAATTAAATGATTTTGATTTTTTATAATTATTAATGGATTATAACAATCAAATTAAATCTTTGGTCAAATTAAATCTATTTTTAATTGTAGAAATGAATTTAACAGACATTGTGTAATATAAACACTTTATATCTATTATTCCAATAATTTCGATTAGATGCCCAAAAAAATGATTAAAAAAGACAACAAACAAAAATCCAAATCCCCTTCTCTTTAAACTACTGACTTTTAAGAACTTCATCATCTTTAATAATTATATTATATTTTGTATTTTTATATTCAAAACTTCAAATTATATATATATTAAATCATTTATTTTTAAAACCTATATAGAAACATACTCATATATGTATGTATCTATGTATATATATATATATGTATACACATATACATATAAGTATTAATTCATTTTTTTTCTTTATAATCAATTCCAATTTATTTTTAAAACCTGATGGCAAATAAAATGCCCATCCATTTCCATATGAAAATGACAATTCACACATGCCTCCAACGTACCATTAAGGGCACCCTTTGGGATCGGCTCTCTCGATCTTTGTCTTCATGATATCTTCTTTGTTGGTGTTGGTGCTTTGTGCTGTGTTTTATCGTTGTGGATTTTCTAAGATAAGATTATGTTGGGAGTGTTGACATGGATATGGACATTCTTGGGTTCATACAATGGATTATGTAAGGAATTTGCTTACGTTTTGTGAATTTTTTTTGTGTGGCTTTTATGCTATAATCTATGAAGAAATTTTCGATGTAAGGTTGTTTCTTGGGTAATTGTGGTTTTGTTATAATACAATGAAATTGTGGTTTATTTTTCTTTGGGAAAAAAATGAAAATGAGAATTTAAAGCATTTATGATTCAAAGTCAAATCGCTTCAAAATTGACCAAATCTTGGTTGGTACGAAATTACATATATATTCGAAGGCAAAAGCTATCTATTGAGCTGCAGAGTATTTAATGTGGTTGCAGTAGGCTTGATGACCGTTGGATCTCGAACAACTCAAAATCCAGCGATCATCAAGCTTACTGCAATGGCATTAAATGCTCTGCAGCTCAATGGATAGCTCTTGCCATATTCAAACGACATGCATCTTCATCGAAGATGAGACCTTTCAGAAGCTTTGTTCCTTCCCCTATCCTTCTATTCCACGTGTTATATTAGGTCGTCCATCCAATTGAACCTTCTCGAAAGCGACATTCATCTAAATGGACAATACTCATGTGATCGCTTCAAACTTCAAAATTGCATAAGCTATTTATTAATTATGTTGAAGGTTTAATTATCGTCACACTCTGGAATTTGACAGGCATGGTTAAACTAACCGTCAAATAAAAAACTGGAATGTTCATGTACAGACAATTAGTCGTGTTATTTTGAATTTTTAAAATGCCTTTGGTACCAGCATAGATCTATCTTAAACCTAGATTTATCAAGCACCGAGAGGGATCCAATTTTTTTGTAATGTAATTTTTGTTTGAAATTATTTGTTTCATGAGCCGTCATGGATTTTTTTTAATTACATTTCATTTGGTTATAATTTTTTGTTTTATGAGATGACATGATTTTTTAATTACTTTTTACTTTTGACATAACGCTACATTGTGTGATAACATCTCCCCCACATTAGGTTGTAAAGCACCGCGCTCCTCTTAGTACAAAAATACTTTATTGGTACATGGTCTAATAGTTTATTGGTATATATTAAAACTTTTCTAATCGATAATGTATTGATATCACTATTTATTTGGTTTGAAAACTATTTGTCATAAATTATTATTTTTTTATAAATAAACTCTTTTCCACAAATAATCCGTGAGATGTAGAACAGTTGGTGGCGGGGTATGGTTAAGACGCCCCCTAAGCTGAAAGGTCACCGGTTCTAATCTCGTCGGATACCAAAAAATCCAACCATGTTAAGGGTTGGTGCGGTCCAGGTCGGGTGCGATCCCCGGGTGATTTTGACGGCTTAGATGCCCCTGGTTCGTGGTTACTTAGCCAATGGCAACCCTGCTAGTCAGGGGGGTTCCACCACTTTGCCAAAAAAAAAACTCTTTTCCACAAATCACCACGTAACTAACAAGGGACATGAAAATTTAATAATCGTACCATTTGACACATCAACATGTCATTGTCATTTATTGCACCGAGAGTAGCAAGGTGCTATACAACCTAGTATGGGACATAATGCGACATATTTTAATAATAAAACATTAAAAAAAATATTAAATTAAAAATTAAAAAAACAAAACATGTCAACTTAAAAAATTTACATATGTTTTAATGAAAATTATATATATATATATATATATATATATATATATATATATATATGGCTAATTTAATCATCATGATTATTCATGAGGTGTAAATTTTTTTGGATGTGTAAAAAAATTAAGATAAATTTTTTTACACCTAAAAAAATTAGATCCCTCTCGGTGCTTGATAGATCTAGATTTAAGATGGATCTATGCCGGTTTTATGTATCATTTACCATTTATGATAAGAATAGATGTTACCATCGATACAATATGATGTAATGTCATAGTAATACCTTTTATCAAAACAATTAATACAATTATTTATGTTAGTTGGATACATCAACTTTATTATTACTCCTTTCCAAGGGGTAGGGAGTATTGCATTCGATTCATCAAAATAATTAATACAATTATTTATGTTAGTTGGAGACATCAACTCTGCTATTAGTCCCTACCAAAGACACAGGGAGACTTGTTGTATTCGATTCTTTGATGACCTTCAATTAGTTTATGTTTTACTTTTTAGACATTT
The DNA here is from genome assembly GCA_001517045.1 of Pseudotsuga menziesii. Taxonomy (NCBI): domain Eukaryota; kingdom Viridiplantae; phylum Streptophyta; class Pinopsida; order Pinales; family Pinaceae; genus Pseudotsuga; species Pseudotsuga menziesii. Next base: position 99,983 of record LPNX011182917.1, read on the forward strand.
TTATTTTATCCAAAGATTATGATATAGTTATTTTTCCAATCAAAATTATATTTATTTTGATTTATATTGGCTCAACAGTTTTGAGGTCTTATTGTTGGTGCATGTTTAGTTGTGAACAATTAAAGCTTTTTTTGTTTCAAAAATCAGGTTACATGCCTTCTCATTATTTATTTATGTTAGAAATCTGTATATGCGCCTTCTCATCATTTATGTATGTGAGAAAGAAACCAACTTTTAATGTATCTGTAATACATGCATTTGTACAAGATATATCCTATAACCAAAATGTTTAGTCATTCTTTGAAACAATTATGAACCTTAGCTTGGCTTTGCATATATGTGTGTCAATGTTTGAAACTATTACAAACCTTAGCAAATGGAATAAATTTCTTGGGAACATGCAAATGTAATGGCAACTTGGCAAATCATTGAATGAATTAAATGCAATGAAAACCTGGCAAATCGCCACATCGTTTATTGTGGCACCATGTCGCTTCTTTTGGCACAACCTTCTGAGTCCTTCTTTGTTTTATGGAAAGATCTAAGTTGAGATTTCTCAAATTGGGACAATGTTTATTCGATGAACAACATTTTGTAGCTACATATTCAACAACTTCTTTTGTCATTCTGCAAGCAGCTTCCCATGCTTTGTTGTTTATTGCTTCCAAAATCATGGCTCCGATGACAGTTCATTTTCTATGTTCAGAAATGCAAATCAGGTTTCACGTTAGCAAAGTTTAATAATATCACCATTGACTTCGAACCAAATCTCAAGAACACGAGGGATTTTGATATATCAAACAAAAATAACAAAAGGAAATTTGATATATCAAACAAAACTAGCAAAGGCATAAATGGGAAGCGCTAGTCAGAGATCGGAGAGCGAGGTCTTCTCTTCAAGAGGGTTTTGATGGTGTCTGATATTTATGTACGAGCGACATGGAAATGGATGGTGAGGTTGAGCATCCTTCGCAAGAATGCATCAAAGGACTCTATGGTACTTCCAATGCTCTAAACAATAGATTACATATTTGCTCATAAACAATTCTTGACATGAATGTGTATCCCCCGATACAAGAAAACAACTTCTTATTTTATGCCTTGTACTAGCAATATAGACGGACGAGATTAAATCTCTACCATAAGACCTTCCAATTTTGCTCTTTCTCCATATTTTGGTTGATATAATGCTTGTCAACTAGACACTGAGAAGATGAAATCAATTCAGTTAAGAGATTTTTCATCTTTCTTTTATTCAAGACCATTCTTCTGACCCTTTACTAAAACAACTAGAAAATTAATCTTATGTTAACAATATATTCTAATTATTGATATACAATTACCTTCACCAATCAAACTGTATGTTGTTATGATCTAGGGTTTGAAATTTATGATGGTTATTGTTGATAATCTTCAAAGAAAGAAAGAGAACATTTCTGAGGTGGTTTTTGGAAATGTTTCTAATACCATAGACACATTAAGGACCCACCAGAAAATGATTTTGGGATCCATTAACACACACTCATGCATAACCTTAAAGAACTAGTTTTTGCTGTAGGTTATGATAAAATATCTAAAGGACCGTGAACCAGTATTCTGATATTTGGTCTATACTAGACATCTTTATTAACCCCAACATAATGTAAATTACTATATTTTGTTGGTTAGCAACAACACATAATTTTATGCCAAAAACAATGTCAAAATTTTATGAAATTCGTACCTTTGTCTATCATTTTGCTCAAAAATTGAAAACCCAAGGTTTGAATGCTTTCATCTACAATTGTTTGCAAGCAAAAAAGTGTCACTAATTTTACCCGTAGAGTATATACATTGCAATCATGAGCTTACCAACAACCTAAAGCTATGTTGCTGAGACATTTGCAAGATTACATAGAAATCATGACCATGAGGAACACTTTACAAAAGTTTATGATCCTTTATTGTTAATTCCACCTTGTGGTATTTATGGTAGTGGAATCAACAAGATGGTACCTCTATTACACAAAACTTGAGATGTGCTAGTAATTTCCAAGTGATGGACAAGAATGAAACTAAACATCCTACACTAGTCTAGGTCATTAATGGATGCGTGAAGAAATATATTAAAGAAGGCAGGGACTATGTTTGAGCAAATGGCGACAGAGTAGTGCCAACATCTTCTAAGCAAGGAACAAGCTCCAAGTTTATAATTCCAATGGTCGGAGTTTGCCAAAATGTTTCAACTTCAGTATTACCTATCTAGGAATTGGTCATTGGGCCGTACCTAACATAGATATTGTCTATGAAGCATGAATTACAATCGGGACCTTCTAAGCTAGGAATTGTAACACCCCCTGGACTAAAACCCTAGTTTGATAAATGTAATTATGTAAATGACTATGATTTTCCATGTGTTAGAGCTCAATGTGTATTTTAAATATTAATAAAAGATATACAACTGGTCATGGATGAGTCAGAACACTAAAATATTGGGGACTCATGCAGACAATCTATATAATTCATTTGATCCAACAAAAGGATCAATACCAATAAAAACCCGAGTTCCACGACCAATTTTCCAACTTAGGGAATTGATCAAAATGGAGTCAGTTTTCAGGAAACCACACCAAACTATAGAAGCATTAGATTAAAAATTCACAGCATCATGAATCCATAGTATTAATTAAAGGGGCTTAATATATTTTGATTTGATGATTCCCCCCCATGGACCACCGCAAAAGAGACTACACCATAAAATTTTTACATACAGGGTGTGGTCAAACCACACTAATTTTTTGAGCCCCAAACCTCCCTGCGTTTTAGGCAATGAGATGCTCTCCGAGGATGCAAGGTGAAATTTTGAAGCATCCATCCTGCCAACCCAAAGAAACTGAATTATTCTCCTTTTGATACTAGAAATAACCACAATAGGAATCACAGTAAGAGAAAACCAATACACAAGTATGTTTTGAAGAACAAATTTAGCAAGGGTTAGTATTCCACCAGTACACAACCACTTGAAGAATCAATTACTAATTCACTTTTCCACTTTCTGAATTGACAAACACCTATATTCTTTTTTGTAACAACTTGGATTTAAGAAATACCTAAGGTACTTGAAATCATCATTTATAGCACTCATATGATAAGGAAAGTAATTGGCAATATGGTCACATATACCAGGATTAACACAATTGTAGAAGAATAATAACTTATGAGAACTAGAAACCATCCCAAAAAATGCACAAAAATAGGAGATTACATCATAAAAATATTTCCATTCACCAACAGATCCTTAGCCAAATATTAATACATCATCCACAAATAATAAATGTGAGATAAAAATAGGAGGAGATGTTTTAATACCTTTAATTTTGTTCTCCTGCTTCACTTCATTAATGAGTCTACTAAGGCCTTCAATGACCAACATAAATAATAAAGGGGATAAGGGACACCCTTGTCTAAGGCCTCTACTAGAACTGAAGGAAGACAATGGTGAACCATTGACCATGATAGAAAAATTTGTCGAAGAAATACATGTCATAATCCAATTTGTGACCTGAAAAGGAGGACCAATATGAATGAGGACAAATTTCAAGAAAGTCCAATCAACTTGATCATATGCCTTGATGAAGTCCATTTTGAGAATGAAAGCTTGAATGTTCTTTAACTTGTCAAAATGTAAACATTCCTAAGCAACACCGACTGATCCAAAATCTGTCTATCTAACAAAAAACCAAACTGCTCTTCTGATACGTTCCTAGCCAAATATGGTTTTATTCTATTAGAGATAATATTTGTGATAACTTTGTAGATGAGGTTACAAAAGGAGATAGACTAATTGTCATTATAAGTATCATGCTTATCTCGTTTAGGAATTAGTGCACTGTATGTAACATTCATGCTACCAGGGACATGACTCAATCTTCTAGATTCATCCACTACATCAGTTAATTCTTTCTCAACCAGGTTAAAAAAATGTAAAAAGAACTTCGTCGACCATCCATCTGGTCTAGGGCTCTTAGCCCTAACAAATTCGGACAACACTGCTTTTATCTCATTCTTTGTATCAACAACACCAATAATATGACCTTCTTCATCACTGAAGAATCTAGAATAATTTCTCAGTACTCAAAGTTGTTCTTCTGGATTTGGAACATTGTTTTGTTTGTAAATTTCTTTAAACTAATAAGTTATTTCACCATACATATTTAAAAAAAAACACGACTATAATGAAGATAAATAAACTACTCTAAAAGATTGAGAGCAGTTTCTTTATCTTCATTAGAGTCATGTCTTTTTAAAATATGTATACTGAAATAGTTATTAATCCAGATTTATTTTTTTATTGCTTTGATTTAGTATTAATTTAATTTTATGTTTTTTATACCTGCCTCAGCAGGTATATTGTAATCGATTGAATTCAAACCCTTTTGACTTTTGGTATTACTTGGTGCATATTGGTGCATATTTAAAAGATTAAAATCTCTATTCCAAAGTTTAACTTTGTAATATGAAAAATAGAAATTTTTAAATATTTTAAATTTTAATAAAAATATTTGTATTTGCTATTTTGTCAACTTCTAATTGGCCAATCAAGAATGATATCAGCCTTGAAGTTTGGTA
>LPNX011182917.1:115013-272624 GCA_001517045.1 Pseudotsuga menziesii
AATTCCGCAAGATGTGCGTTTCGAATTTTCGACATTATGCATTTCCATAGGGTTGTATAGCATAATATAACTGTGAGATTTTTCCAATTCCGTATAGTTCGGATATCGGAAACGAGGAATATCGTTTTATATTTTAATAACGTTCATTTGTGCGATTGTAGACTTTTTCTTTTCCACATCGGAAAGCGGAGATCCCACATGGTTTTTGACTCAATGATTGTTTCCTGATTTGCGATTTGTCTAAATTTCTTATTTCCGACATATAAATATTATGATAGGACATTAATGAATTGGGAAATGTATGGGATAAGGGGAAGGGATTAGGATTGTAGTCAACAACAAATTTGTATCCTATTTAAGCATTATCTAATTTAAACTTTAATTTCTAAGTAAAAAAAATTGAAACTTGAAATTTAAAGTTTTCAATGTCCTATTTTTTGCATTAAAAGCATCGTATGGTCAAATTTAAATTTTGCAACATGTGCGTTTTGGATTTGCGACATTATGCATTTCCATAGGGTTGTATAGCGTAATTCAACTCTGAGATTTTTCCGATTCGGTATATTTCGGATATCGGAAAAGAGGAATACTGTTTTATATTTTAATAACGTTCATTTGTCTGATTGTAGACTTTTTCTTTTCCACACGCTAAGCACAACTCCAAGAAGGTAATTGATGTATTGTACATTGATGTATATTAAAAGCAACAACATTAGTTGAGCAAGAAGAAGAAGTGCACATGTACTTTGTTCAGACGCAGAAAATACCATCATTTGAAATAAGGAACACCAATATTCGAATTTACGATTTGCGCATTTTCCCACATGATTTTTGACTCAATGATTGTTTCCCGATTTGTGATTTGTCTAAATTTCTTATTTTCGAGATATAAATATTATGATAGGACATTTATGAATTGGGAAATGTATGGGACAAGGGAAAGGGATTAGCATCGCAGTCAACAAGTAATTTGTATCCTATTTAAGCATTATCTAATTTAAACTTTAATTTCCGTACAATCAATATAAAAAACAAAAAATGAATAGTGTGGTTAAGTGAATATTAAAGAAAACAACATGATATTAAAAAGAGTAGAAAGGTGAAATAACCTAAAAATCGGAAATGTAAATGTGATATCGGAAATGTAAATGTTTGGTGTTTGGTTGAACTTGTCCGTTCATTTTTGCCTTTGTAGATGGCTTTTTAAAGAGTTGAACTTAAGATTTTTCAGTTTGGTGAGAGCTTTTTTACTGTGCATTTCCTGTGTCTGAGCGCGTAGATTCGTGATTTTGACAATCGGAAACCCAAGTTCCCACATGGATTTTGATTGAATGATTGTTTCTCGATTTGCGATTTGTCTAAACTTATTATTTCCGACGTATAAATACAATGATAGGACATTTTGAATTTGGTCTTCCATACAATCAACTCTGAGATTTCCGATTTCCGAAACCCTCAATCCAAATCGGAAGATCGAGGAATTGGATATCAGAGTTAGGTTTTTTTTCAAATAATTTCCTGGCTTCTCGATTTTTGATTTCCTATATTTCAGATATCGGAAACGAGGAATATCGTTTTATATTTTAATAATGCTCATTTGTTCTATTTTAGACTTTTTATTTTCCATATCGGAAAGCGGATATCCCAGATGGTTTTTAACTGAATGATTGTTTCCCAATTTGCGATTTGTCTAAATTTTTTGTTTTCGACATATAAATATCATGATAGGACATTTATGAATTCAGAAATGTATGGGACAAGGGAAAGTCATTAACATTGCAGTCAACAAGTAATTTGTATCCTATTTAAGCATGATCTAATTTAAACTTTAATTTCCGTACAATCAATATAAAAACAAAAAATGGATAGTGTGGTTAAGTGAAAATTAAAGAAAAGAACATGATATTGAAAATAGCAGAAAGGTGAAATAACCTAAAAATCAGAAATGTAAATGTTTGCTGTTTGGTTGAACTTGTCCGTTGATCCATAAGAAATATACGGTCAAGATTATTTTTGCCCTTGTAGATGGATTTTTAAAGAATTGAACTTTAAGATTTTTCAGTTTGGGTAGAGTTTTTTACTGTGGATTTCCTGTGTTTGAGCGCGTAGACTTGTGATTTTTTCTTGTAAGTTTTTACTCGGTGACTGTTTTTTCTAGTAAATTTAAACTCTCAGTCGTTTTTAGACATGGTTGTTAAAATTCAATCAAAGAAGGTATCTGCTATGACCAAGAATAACATACCTAAAACGACTCTTCAAGAGCAGAAAATCAAAGATCCCAATGCCAGTGTTTTCACTGACACGAGTGGGTATGTGTCTGAGTCCTCATATGTGGACTAGTCCATAATTTATTCTATATTTGACAATGATGATTTTTCCTTTGTTACTGATGACCAACATTTTTACATGAACATACACAATTATCAGCTCCATTGCATTGCAACAAGACCTCCTTTTATGCCTTACACGGACCCTGTTAAGTGGGCATTGGATCACATTGACCTTAACCAACGAATGTTTAATGATATTGACAATGTTTGTATTGCTTCATTTGGTCCAGAAGTGTTTGCTAAGGCTTATGGTTTGAAAACTCCGAAGAAGTTTTTCTCGGTGAAACTTTTCTACGAATTCCTTTCCAAATCGATTATGACCAAGTGGTGAAATGTTGGCTGGAAGACCTAACACTAGTGATTCCTGTTTCACTTTCGACATATCCAGTTTCTTGTTTCAGAGAGCCTTTCTCGTTGCTGGTGACCATGTTTTGCAGGTTAGATGGCTTACCTAACTGTTCCTTATTCAAAAAGAAATGGGTCGCTATGGCGAACCATGTTTTTCTTACAGGTGATTCGTTCTACTGGGCGCAAATTTTGATTTGGAATTTGCATGGGGAAATTGAAAAATATTAGAGAACCTGTGACCAACCGGAAACCATCTTTCTACATGTCAGGGTTCGTTATGGATGCATTCTGTGCGTGTTCTTGTTTCCTGGAGCTAAATTAGGATTGGAAGGAGAAATGTCCACCTGTTCATATATATTGCACTGATATGTGGGACGACAATTTCATACCTCGTGTTTATTAGCTCTGTGACCTATTTCTCAAGTCAATGTACTGTAAGTTTTTTAAAGTTGATGCTCTTGCATTTTATCAAAAAGATAGGGAACTCATTTCTGAGTATGGCGACTGGTATGTAGGAGAATATTTCTCTTACATCATGATTTGGGGCAGCAATATAGTGCACTTGCTTCCGAGAATTGTTCCAGATCGAATGGTGCTTCAAGAATTTGCTTATCAGACTGTGATTGATGGGGCTTTTTCCAAGTTGACCAAACATAAGAAGAAGGCGTGGCCTAAATTTCCCGTGAATCTTGGAAATCTTAAGATAGAGAATGCTGGTCATGCCTGTTTGTTGGGAAAGGAGATTTCTGTTATGAGCTTGGGAGAGGTATTCAAAAGAATGCATGATTGCATTTTTTGCATAATCTATTTGCTCACGAGCATGCCAAATTTCAATATGTTCATGAAAATGAGCATGATGATTCCATGATGCGAGGAGATTCCACTTTTCAGGAGGCAATTTGTAAAATCAGTGATCCAGGGACAAAGTCACATTAGTACATGTATGAAAAGGATATTAAGAGAAGAATTCTGCTAGAAATAGCAAATAAATTGGAACTAAAAAAATATTTTGACGAGGAGAAGACCGAACAAGAAGCGAGAGAATATTTATCAAGTTTTGCTGCTAATGTTGCTGCTCGATCTAAGGACAAGGGAAAAGGTGTCCTTCAAGGCCCATCTAGCCCCTCTCTTTGCAGAATGGAAGATACACTGGAGAAAGGGGTTGAACTCAAAAGAAATTTTGAAAAACTAGGGTCGGAACCATACCTATTTGAGAAGGAGAAGCGAGAAGAACAAGTGAGAGAACATGCAACAAGGTCTACTGCTGCTGTTGGTGCTCAATCTGAGAATAAGGGGACAAGTGTTCTTGAAGTCCCATTAAGCCCCTCTCTTACAGCAATCGAAGATATGTTGGAGAAAGGGGTAGAACTCAAAAGAAATTTTGAAAAAGTAGGGTCTCAATTGCAGTCTGAGACAGAGTTAATTGAAGTAAATCCTAAAAGGCTGAAGACTGTAACAATTTCTGAACAGGCTCAACATCCAGAAGCATAGACAAAATAAAAGTTGATTTCTTCGATCTCAATTCATAAGAAGGAGCAGAGGCTTGTTCAAGAATGTTCGATATCAAATACAACTGTACAAGAATCTTATGTGCAAAATGTTATTTGTTTATCATCAGCTCAGATTGGGAATCATGATGCGAACATGGAAGAAGACGCTGAGGCTGTTATGACTACCATTGTGTCATCTATCCCCAATATCCAAAGGTTTTCCAGTATGTTAGGTAAATCATCTTTCCATAATTGTTTTTTCGAGAAAATTTGTCATCAATAATGGCAACTACTGTTAGCATGTTGACCATTTCAGTTGACTCAGGTATTCATAGTTCTGCTTCTTCTTTTTCATCATCTCAGCTTATCACTACATGCCAGGACGACATTCCTTTTGTTTGTATGACTCTTCCTAAAAAGAAGGATTTTTCTATATGTAATTCTTTTACATCACTCGCTCTTACCTCTGTTTCTTGTCGTATGAATACTGTCCATGTTAGTGTATATATTCCTTTAAATTAAATGAAAAGTGATCCTTTGGTTAGCATCCACCAGCAAAGCATTTCATCTTCTAAAGTTACGGCATATTTTGAAGAAGATGCAGTTGTATCCTTTGGCAAATATTATTGGAGTAAAACATATAAAGTTGTGGTTAAAAGGGGAGCCAAGAGAGGCATACAAAATTCAGGCATAAATGTTCTTGCTATTGGTGAGGTCATATGGAAGGCAGACGCAAGTGATATGCAACAAGGGGCAGTTGACACAACAGCTGCCATGGGATTTTTTGTTGGAGCTAATTTTCAATGTGTTTCACAATTAAGATTAGCTCTTGGTGAAAAACATAAAGAATTGGAGAAGGTGAAATGCGAGTTAGCAGAAACACAATAGAGGCATGAACAACAGATTGGGCAGTTGAAATAGAGAGATGGAAAAAGAAAGTTGAAGAAGAGAAGCATCAGCTTCGGAATGTAGAGGTTGTTAATCAACAACAAGCAGAACAAATCGTTCTTGTCAATCAAGAATTGAAACATGTCCATTTGGCCTCAAAAGGATGTTCTTTTGTCGATGTGAGACTTGAGGATTTTAAACACATACTCTGTAAAATACAGGAAGAATTTCAACAGAATATGATAGATTTGTATAGTTGTTTTGATGAGATACAAGGCATGTACGAGAAGTTTATCGAGCATTCTAAAACTCTTGAGGATCACCATTATCATATGAGAGTAGCATGCACTGGTTTAGAGCAAGTAAGAGGTTGGAAAAAGCATATTCAGGAAAGACCCGATGGCTTGTGAATTTTAGACAAGTTAGAGCTCAAGAAAAAAGAAGTTTGCATTGAGACATGGGAGGCTATGTGCGATTCAGTTGAAGCTGTAGTCAATGCAGGGCAAAAGGTTTGTAAAAACAGGTGGTTTGCTTCAAACAATTTTCTAACTTATTTGAGTTTACCTATTTTGGAACCTCTCAGTGAGGCAGTTTGTCCTAAAGTTCATTTGGAAGAAGTGGAAAAGTACTTTGAACATAGCAAAGAGTTGATTCAACAAATTAGTCAGTTAAAGGTGCGAGAGATAGAGAAATGGATAGAAGTTCCCCATGCCTCCATAGCTCGAATAAAACTGTTCATCAAAGAATGAAAAAAATGACAAGGGTGGAAATGTTGTCCCAAATTTGCAAGAACGATATTTAGTTGAGGAATGCTCATTTTCAGGAAGTTAATGACATTCTGGATATATTTTCCAAATGGCGTTCTTCCCTTGATCAAAGCTAGAAACTATTTATTTGTGTAATTGCACGTTTTGGGGTGAATTTGGAGTTATTGTGTTAGTCCAAGAAACAATTTTTTTTTGCAATTTGTATATCTTCAACACTTAAATGCTAAGGTGATATAAATTAAGTTGAAATAAGTAAATTTGATTTGCATGTTTGTACATTAATTGGGAATATGTTAATTTTGATTTGCATGTTTGCTGAAAGTAATTTTAACTATGCAACTTGTTTCGGAATATGTTAATGAAATACACTTAGCTTTCAGGGTGCTGGCGTCACGACTTGAAAGACACTCTGAATTGAACTCAAAACAATTTTGCATATTAGACTTAAAGAAATGGCTCGAGTATTTAAAGACTGCCCATGTTATTTTTTCTATTTTACGATTTTTGGGTATTGGCAATCGGAAATACTATCTTTGACATTTATTTATTTGAAAATAGAAAACTTCGGAGATTTCTCGGTATCGAAAATTGGAAAATTCAATTTTGTTAAGGTTATTTTGATATTGTATAGTATTTGTTGAAATTCGTAGATTTACGATTTTCGATTTTGGATATTAGAAAGTGGAAAGATCAATTTTTTTAATTGTAATGTTTATTGTTATATTGGATTTCCGATATTTTGGATTTAATTATCGGGAATCACAAATGTTCGATAATAGTGATAATCTTAAGAAAAACTGGAATTTCCAGTACTCGATATCTGATTTCGGAAATTTGGTATTGAGTTTCGAAATTATATGAATTATTTTTATTTATAGAAATGATTTAAAATATAATATTTTAAAAAATTATAAATTTTTATTTATACAGTAAATTAAAATTTATAATTTAATTATCACAAATTGACGTTGTACTCATTACGCATTAATGAAGTGGGTCTTTTTGTGCAGGCTGGCCAACTTCCTGATGAGTTGATTTTTAATGTTGGGATTAAAGTTGATTCGGTACTGATGTTTCTACTTTCAGTTCGTTTGAGACAACATTATATTGTTGCTGTCAATGAATCTTTTTGAGCACGTATCAGCTTCAATTGAGGACACTGTAGCTATCGAGTTAAGGGATGATTTGACGCAACAATCATTTCGTTATGTCATTATAGTACAATTTCGCTTGGCCAGTAACTGGATGTGGTGCATCAATGTTTTTTCTCCATTAATGGCTTCCTGTTGGTTTTAGCGTGGTGATTCGGTTAAGCTATTTCTTGCCTAAGTGATTGGGTCTTGGTTTATTGTTGTTATTCCGTGTTTTTGTTACAGAACCGTTCTGTTTTTCTTTGTTCCCCTTTCTTTTGAATATGAACTAGCATACTATGTCCAAGCAGCGTGCCACGTCTCGTCGTGCTGGTCATGGGCAACGAGGGGCGCGCGTGACAAAGGTAGATAGTTACAACAACGATATTTCTCCGCAAGTTAAGTCCATAATAGATGACTGGGAGAGAAGGCTGGTAAATGAGTATATTGCTAGTGATATTGATGGGGTAAGCCCGAATCACTATTGGATCGTTAAAAACATGATGGGGTTACTCATGGAAGAAATGCTAGGGAAATGGGATAATAGTAAGTTGGAAATTTCAGAGGCTACGTAAAAAATGCTGGAGTTAAATATGCTTATCATGGAGAGAGATATGATGGACATGTGGAAAAAATAAGCTGTGGAATTTGATTCCTTGGGTGATGGAGGTAGCGAAAATGTATCTAGGGCTCTAGAAATGAATGTTGAAGCCGCTCCTATGATACTCGCTGTATCTACAGTGCCTGTTACAATTAGTGAGCTTTTCAAAGGAGGTGAGCAATGTGATGCTTCTATGGGGAAAGCGGATGCTTCTGTGGAAAAAGGGAATCCTTCTATGGGGAAAACGGATGCCTCTCCAGGGAAAGCGGCTGTTCTGCCTTTGAAGTGTAGTCTACCATTTTTAGACGAGGAAGTGTGTGGGCCTTATCTTATGGCTAAGGAAACACAGAACACGTAGGATCTGACTGTCACTACGAGTGGTGCTAACTCATGATCTTGTTTCTCTTTGTTTTTTTCTTTCTTTCACTTTTGCTTCCTTTTGTTTACCTCTAAGTTTATTATCTTATTTAGCTTTCAAGGTCTCTTCGTAATCATTTGTTGATATTAATTTTATACGTAGCCCCCCATATATCACATGGGTTATTGTGGCTCATTTGAATATGTCTGTAATTTTCTATAACCTTTACTTAGGCCGCAACGTTCATTTTATGTAGGGTTTTTATGCTCGGTACAGTTGAACTGTAATTTTTTTTCTTATAAGGGATTAGAGTGGTTGTTATAGCACTTTATTCAGTTGATCAGAAATATCATTTTTCTGTAATATTTTGTGACTTTCAATTTCATAAATTATGGAACTTTGGTTTTTGTTTATTTGAAAAGAGAAAACTTTCAAGATCGGAAATGTCGCAAATTGGAATTGGGGAATCGGAAATTGGAACATCACATAGAGGTGTACAGGGTTTTTTCTTCTTCTGCATGTTCAATATGTGCATGTTGTTATTGATTAGCATATATCACATATGTTCTTGTTAATGATTTTCGACAACAAGTATTCCGAATATTGTACTTGTTGAAATTATAAACTACGCATGTTCCGAAAGACCATATGGTCTGATTTGTAGTAAAATGGAGTTTGTCAGTATATGAAATTGATTTTCACATTTTATTTTCACTATTGGTATAATGTTCGCAGAATTTATTCCTTTGCTAAGTTTATGCCTATTTTAAATTCGGTCTTTGCTATTTTTCATTGCTTTATTTCGACTATTTCTATTATTGTCGTAGAACTTATGGCAGAGATTTGGGCTGTAAACTTGGTTTTATTTCGTTTATTTCTCTTAATAAACCCAAAGTTTAAATATTTAATATGCGTGATTATCTTGATTTGGGTATATGATATTTATTTTAAGATGTAATAACAAATATTTATGTTAAAAAATATGAAGTTTACAAATAATTCAAACATTCTATGTTTGGAGCGTGTGATATTTATGATAATTTAATGATTAACCAAGATTTTTGATATATTTAATCATTAAGCAACAATGGAAAATTTATACCATTATAAGAAGGCATCGATCAGGTGACAAATGTGGAGTTGATACACTATGAGATAATTTAAGGCTGACAAGAAGTAAGGGTAAGAGTCACTTCTGCGATTAATATGATGACTTTATAGTAGAAATGGGCGGCGTTATGATGGCATTAAAGAGGAGTCTCATCGTTCTGCACATTGAATTTCAAAGTCATTACTCCTCACGATTTTGAGATTTCTCCATAATGAATTCGTGGAGGTATATTCAGGAGAGCTGTCTTATCATGGTCCTACCAGGTATTTGTTTTTATTATATATGCAGATGTTTTTAAGAAAAATATGCTTCTGAAGAATGAAACATTTTGTAAATATTTTGTAAACATTTTGGTTTACAACATTTGACATAGAAATAAGTCTAATGTTAAGATTTCAAATCATTTGAGTAAAACAATTGAATGTCCGTTCTCCGATATCCGAAATATCGGGAAGAGGAAATCACAAATAAGGGAAATACCCTAAGAGAAATTTGACTTTTGTGTTTTCCGATATCGATTTTAGGATATTGCGTATTGTGTTTCTGAAATTGGAGAATGGGAATAAAATATTCAGTGATGTGTGAAATAAAAATGGAAATAGAATTTGACATTTTTAAATCCGAAGATTTCCGAATTAAAATTTATAGAAATAGGTAGAACAACATTTATATATATGAATGAGGTCCAAATGATATTATGTTGTCGAGAGTGTTATTTGTATGAAATTCAAGAATGGGAGGAGAATAAAAGAGGAGTGTGATCCTTCTGCATATTGGAATTGAAAGCCAATTTTATAGAAGATAACATTCTATGCGAATAGATTTGCCATTGTCAACATGCGAATATCGGAGATATCGAGAATAGGAAATTGCGAATAAGGGTAATACCCTAACATAAATTTGAGTTTGCGGTTTCTGAAGATATCATTTGAACAAAAAATTGAGTCTGCATTGTACGATATCCGAGATATCAGAAATAGGAAATCGCTCGTTGGTATATTCAAGACAGGTCTCTTATCATGGTCCCCCAGCTATTTGATTTTATATACTTAGATGTTTTTCCAAAAAATATGCTTTGATTTTGAAAATTATAACATAAACATTTTGTAAACATGTTACTGAAAAATTAAACATTTTGTAAATATTTTGCAAAGATTTTCGCTTACAAAATTTGACATAGAAATAATTGGAATGTTAACATTTAAAATCATTTGAGCAAAAAAATTGTGTCTGATTTGTTTGATATTTGAGATATTGGAAATTGGAAATCGTGAATGCAGAAAAGAACTGTGCTTTCGAAAGTGAACCTTTCTAACTTATCTTTGTTTGAAAATCGGAAATTGGCTATCGTGTTTTGCAAATGGAAAATTTAAAAATCATTTGAACAATAACTTGAGTCTCGCGTTTCCGATATGGGAAATATCGAAAACGAGAAATCGCAAATAAGAGAAATACCCATAAGTAAAATTTGACTTTGCGATTTTCGATTTTGAATTTCAGAAATTCGATTTTGTGTTTCAGAAATTGAAAAATCGAAATTTGAAAATAAAAAGTTATTGTTTATTTAAAGTTCATTTAAGGAAATAAGAGTTGATCTAAAATTGTTATACATTAATTATTTCGTCATATATAATAACTGTCGTATTTCCTGTAAAATTTGAAGAAAGTTACAGTTTTATTATTTTCGTAGAACACATTATGTGATTTCTTATTGTTTTATATCAATTGATTCCTTATATCAATCTGTGTTTTTATCCATTGATATAAAACATAATAATTGATTCAATATAAATCAATTGATAAAAACAAACTAAAATACAAGCAATAAAAAAATGAAGTTAGAAATAAAAAGAGATGGATAAAAACATACTGAAACGGATTTGGGGTATTTTGGATTTTCTGATTTCTGATAGTTCGGATATCAGAAAGCTCAGATTAATGTTTTTGTTGAAATAATTTGGTGACTTCCGAATTTTCGATATGGGAAATGTTGAAAATCAGAAACAAGACAGTCAACAAATAATTTCAACAAAAAATTGAGTATCCGGTTTCCAATATCGGAAATAGCAGATAACCCAAATAACCTTAACAAAAACTGGAATTTCCAGTTTGTGATAACCAATAATCAAAAATCAGAAATATCGGAATCCACTTGAAGTGTATATGTCTGAAGTAGAGCTTCATAGTGTAGTAGAGAAATGCGCTAAGCATTTGTAGCTATTCGAAGCACATTTGATGGAGTATACAAGTTAGGTCGACACAACTACAATGATGTTTTAGATTAATAAGTGGTAAAAAAAAATAGTACATTTGTAGAGCAAATAATGAGAAGGTTCAACCACAATTTGCTTTTAAAGACTTTGAAGCAATTAAGTTGTCCTCTTGTTTCCTACGTTGGACAAATGGATTGTCTTGCATTCAAGAGTATATAAAAAAAGAGAAAGATGGAGAAATGTGAAGGCCTGCAAGAGATGTAACTTTTGATATTGCAGTGAATGTGAGTCCTTGTCTATCAGTGTTTCCAATATCTATTGTAACATTTTGTAGGGTCATACCTTGGGATTTTTGAATTGTTAAGCCCCATGCCATATGAAGTGGTAGTTTCCTATGGGATCCCCTTGTTATAGGAGATATTGGAACATAAGTAGGATTTAAAACATCCCATAAGGGTCCTTTGTAATAGAGGAATTCGACAACAAAAAAAGATGGTAATCTAGGAGGTTGTTCATTGGACTTGTAGACAATGTCAATGACTTTTCCAAGTGAGCTGTTAACAAGTCTTGCTTAAACCCATAAATTAGAAGTTAACATGACTTGTTGACCAATAGCAAGAAGGACCTTTAATGGCAATTTCTTGTCGTCAATGGATCCCTGGCCATGTTTGTTCCTTTGTTTTGCGAAGCAATGTGCAATCTACATATCAAGCTGTTTCAGCATGTGTTTATTGTGCAGTGCAACAGAGGTATTGGTGGGATATAAGTGGATAGATTGATGAAAAGAGGAGTTTTCCACATCTGAAAGACATGAGCTTGTTCTTGTTATTAGGAGTGCCCAGTCTTAACAGTTGGTGTTCCATTTCGTAGTTTTAGCAATATTTTCTGAAAGGCAGTTTGAGAAGGGCTATTTCCTTGTTGTCAAAAAATTGTTTCTAGCGTGATAAAAGTATCAAATGCACGCCACAAAGTTGTTCCAATGGATGATCCGGCATACATCGGGATGTCCTTTACAGGAGGCAATTGTCCAAAGTCACCAACAAGGATTATGGAAAAACCACCAAATGGCATTATACAATTTGAGGGGAAAGCCTGACATAATTGTGCATCAATCTGAGTCAACATTTTTGGTCCGATAAAGCTCATTTCATCTATGAGAATATAGCAAATAAGTTGGAGTTCTTCTTGAATTTTTGAATGGGATTGGCCTTCAAGGCGTTGCATTTCACCAATTGGTATTCAAAGAGCAAAATGTATTGTAGATGCATGTATATTAAAAGCAACAACACCAGTTGGAGCAAGGAGAAGAAGTACGCAACCACTTTGTTCACATGGAGTTTGTAGTGCAGATTTTAAGCAAGATATCAGGTAAGATTTCCTAGTTCATGCAGTACCTTGAATCACCATTTTCAGTGATGGAGCCGATGTAGTGTTTCTAAAATGAGAAATGACAACATCAAAGGCCATGCGTTGTGTGGGAGACAAGGAATAAGGTGAATTGGACAACAATAGGTTGTCTTCATGTAGATATGTGGACAAGTGATTGAGGTCAATAAATGATGTTGCTGTAGGATGCAAGTCGTTGGTTATATTGTTATGTGTCCAATCGTGAAGTTTGTCAAAATCACGACGTTTTCAAGATCATCAATTTGAATGTTGTTGCATGGTCTCATTTGAGAGAGAAGTTCCCATTCATCCATGTTGTTGGACAAGGGAAAGTTAATAGAATCGGAGTTTGAATCATTGGATAAAGGTGTATAGGGTCCTTCTTGTGCATGTTCAACATGCTAGATAGTATATGTGCCTTTAATCTGTCGCCAATGAGAAATAATTTCAGAAGTTGTTGTTCCAATATCATGAGGGATGGAACGAAAAGCTTTGTATCGAAGAAGTTCTCTCCAACAAAACAGTTCAAAAGATGAAGAGTCAAAGGCAAGAATGGAAAGGAATTGTGGATAGACTCTAACAATTTTGTGATGCAAGTTTTGTTTCCATGGATTTTTTTTCCTATTATCAGAGAAAGAGCAAGAACAAGAAGCATCAAGTAGGGTTAGATGTTCAAGAGCTAGTAGTCTTTGCATGTATGCAAATATAAAGGGCGGAGTTGGAGGGATGTTATTAGTGCCATTACAAACATGTCAGAAGACACTTTGACTCACATTGAGTGAAAAGAAGTGACAGCTACAAAGAACAAGTGGGAGTTTTTACAGCATGTAACATATCTCTTGTGCACTAATGTCTCATTCTGCAACTATTTGGGCAAGCAATTATTTGATTGGCTGAAGAATGGGACCGTAACTTGGTGCTGCATGTGCAAGGCGAGAGAGAATTGCATGGTAGCTTTTTTATTTTGGCTCTGCTTTTGATGCATACTTTGAGATGTATTTGAGGACAACATGTTTACAAAGAATAGGTTGGCAATCAACATTAGCTCTCCATATTGAAAGCATGATAGGGTTGTGAATATTGAGAAGAGAATAATTTCTTGTAGGATTGTATGTTTTACATGCATTTGCATCAATGAATAATGAAGAAGCATCTTGCAGCTCATATGGAAAACCATAGTGACATTTCACTGATGTTCCTTCTTTATGAAGGAAAGTTGATTATGAGCATCTAGTGTGTCTTGGAACAAAATTTACAAGTTATTCATAGTCAATTGAGTAGTTTGATGCAAATATGGATGTTGATGCAAGACTGCATGGATCTTTTTATGTAGAATGGTGCAACCCGGATGTTGACAAGTGCGTATCACGAGGATTCCAAGCTGTACCATATGTGTAAATTTTTTTTTTACAGCTTCAACTGCAACAATATATTCCCAATCTAAAGTGTCCATATTTGGTGCATCTGCCAACCAAATAAAACCATGAATGTGTGTCGATCCTCTATGTTTCCATTCATACCTGCATCGAAGGAAAATGAATATATTAGAAATCAAAATGTATAAAGTGAAAAATATGAAGAGAAAAATAAGAATGAAGAGATGGTAAAATACCTGCACCAAGAATCCGTTATATGAAAACCTTTTTCAAGCACCTATTGAAGGAATGTCTTGAATCTATTGTGCATGTATTGTGATGTAATATGTGGATTTGATATGATTTTGTGAACTTTGCATTGGTAGTCTTGAGTTAAGCCAGTAAAACGTGCAACAGGCATCAGAGCATGCAAATCTGGCCATTTTGTATCAGCTGCACTAAGGGTAAAGAAGAAAGTTGGTGTACCTCATTGATTGATCATATTAGTTAGTTCAGCTCTACTTTTGTTCCAATATGAATGTGTTCCACATAATGAAGATCCAAACCTTGCGATTCGCTCATCAATTTTTGGATTAGGCATGTCTTGCAATTGGTTAACAAGTTCAAGTATTGTTGGAGGTAGTGTATATTCAAGATTAGTTTTGACGAAAACAAAGGCTGTAGCATTACTTCGATGACGCATAATTACATTGTATATGTAGTAGCAAAATCAAGGATGTTGTCCAAATCTGTTGTCATGATAGTGAATTAGGTGAAGTGCATATTCGTGCATATCAACCTCATGAATGTGTGGTTGTTTAAGCATTGCTGCACCCATGGGGAACAAAGTTGGAAAATCCATGGAAATAAGTCCTTCTGTGTTGTACTCATTGATAGGTGAAATGCCTACAGGAGGCCAATCAATTGAAGGTGCTAGTGGAGTATTTGGTTTATGTAACAACTGTCTAGTTTCTTCTACTTCAGCTCTGGCATTAGGTTGTGTTGAAATAAATGAGAAGGATTCCATTTCATAGGGTTGAAATGAATTTGGCGGTTCAACTGTAGAGGACAAGATTTGCTGATGAGATAATGTATCATTTCTATTAACATGCGGAATCCAAGGTGAAATGTCTATTGAGACAAGAGGTAGTGAAGATAATGCAACAAAGTTGACTTGTACATCCTTGTAGTATGGGTCATTTTCCATTTTGTATTCAAGGGAAGCAAGGACACTTGTACGACTAATAAACAATTCATATGGATTGTTTGTAGAGTTGCATTTGCGAACAACAAGGATGTCAAGTTTTGATATTAAATGGGGCAGGGATTTGGAAATATTGGAAATGTTCTGTGGGAAGCAAATAGTATGTCCAGAATATTTATATTGACCACCATGAGCATGTGTAACTTGTAAAACTGGGTTAGCACGACTAATCAACATTTCTTCAACCTGTGTAAGTGTTGCGAGTACAGGTGGTTGGATTCCTGGATCCATATTGTTTTCAAATGAAAAGTGATGGCCTTTTCGTTCTAAAATACAACAAGAACAAGTATATACATCATGGATTTTTTCATTACAATACCATAATAACATTCTTTGCAAATTTAGCAGACATGCATATCACGCAGTTGGTCCATTTTTTTACGAAATCATTGATGTGCATCATTGAGGCGAGTGGTTGATGGATATACCATAGATGGTCGAAGCAAAGGTATGTTGAAAGGTTTAGGAAGAGAAACTGGACAAGACATATCCACAGGTACTCATGCAGCTCTGTAAAGAAGATGTTGTCTATTGTTGTTTTTATCTTTGTTCTCTGCATATACAATTCTTCTTCGTGCATTGGCTTGTTCATTGTCATGAGTTGGCATAATTCCTACAACAAAATCGTACAATTGTTAACTACAAAGTTTATTGGTATAAAGCAAAAGACAAAAAGCAAATATTAACTCATTGCATGTAGGTAACCAAGAATAAATAAATAATAACCAAATGAACCATAATGTAATTTACATGAGATCAATTGTAATTGTCTCAAAATATCATGTATCAGAAATTGGGAAGCCAACAAATTATTTCAACTGAAACATGAGTGTACGAGTGTTTGGTTTGCGATATTTTCTCTGGTTTTTGGTTTCCCATATTCGATAATCGGAAATTGGAAATAGGAAATTGTCAATCTTTAAGGCAAACAAAATGTTGGGCTGAGTATAAACTCTTTCAAAATGGATGAAGTAGAGCTTCACAATGCAATAGAGAATTCTACTAAGCATCTACAACCATTAGAAACTGAATTGATGGAGCATACAAGTTATGTCGACATAGCTACAATAAAAAGCGAGAATTTTGATCAAGTGAAAACAATGGTTGAAAAACTTCATTATCATGAGTTGGCATAATGCCTACAACAAAATCGTAAAATTGTTAACTGCAAAGTATATGGATATAAAGCAAAAGACAAAAAGCAAATATTTACTCAATTGTAATTATGTGGGAATATTTTATACAAACAGGAGGTTGAAATAATTTGTTTGCTTCTCGATTTCAATATCCGAAATATCGGGTATCCACAGAGTCAGACAAAATATTGTGAGGATCATTTATTCGAGTGAACTTATTCAACTCATCATTTATTCGGTTTCGAATTTGTATCTCGGACGAAATCCACAAGTATCAACATTTAGGATTGTAGAAATCCTATGTCAACTCAAGATTCTAGAAAATTTACATGTGAAAATAACTGACATTTCGGATTCTAGAAAATTTACGTGTGAAAATAACGAATATGTTATGACCTTATTTCTGATTTTACGACATATACAGAAATCATATGTGTTAAAATATGAACATGTCCATGTTCCTAGTCCCAATATTCGATACTTCCTATTTTCGAGATTTTGGAAATCGAAAATTTTCACTTAAGTTATTCCTTCGCTAAGTTCATGCCTATTTTAAATTTTCTCTCTGTTATTTTTCATTGGTCTGTCTATAAATTTTGTGGAAATTTGGTGTCTAAACTTGGTTTGATTCTATATATCAACCTGACAAATTTGGTGTCTAAACTTGGTTTGATTCTATATATCGACCTAAAAAGCTTCAAACAATAGTTTTTAATTGACCACTATTGGAGAACGATAACGAAAAAGATATTAGCAAAAATTTGTAGTATCCTTGTATATTTAGGCTAAGTTCATTACCTAAAACAAGTAAATGAAGATGTAAGCAAACATAAGTTATTGTTTATATATAAATGTAATTTCAGAAACCAGGGATCCAGAAATCGGGATATAGGGTTTTCCTTATTGGAAAACATAGTTATTAAATTTTGAGAAATTAATAACAACAAGCACATATTTCGCAAAATCTGAACTTAGGGTATTCGTTATTGGAAAACATAGGATTTATGGAATCAGAAATATAATTCATTTGCGGTGAAGTTGTTGATGAGGTATTTTCAACCATGACAATTACAACTTTTAGGTGTCCAATTTCAACAATTGATGCTGATTCAGTTGATAGAAGACACATGTCTTTTCCTCAGATCATCAAAACATTCATTACAGACAATAAAGAATATGCCTATGGATCAAGTTGAACAAACTTATATATTTATGTATCAAGTGAAGTTGTTGATGATGTATTTTCAACCATCACAATTACAACTTTTAGGCATGCATTTCCACAGAACGTCTATGTTCTTATTGAAAGAGTAAGAAGTAATTGTTTCTTGCAGATTTTTTGGACTATTTCAACAATTGATGTTGATTCAGTGTCAAGAAGACAGAGGTATTTTGCTGAGATTCCCATGAGTTGGTTTGCAACATCATCAAAAGTTATCACACCATGAAGATTTCTAGTTACATTTTCCAAGTCAACCTTTAGGATATATCGGTAGTCACATTCAGTAAACTCCCCATCACATTTACCACAATGCCAAATGTCTCCAACTTTGTCGGCAATATTTTTCATGCATTGTATACCATCAACTAAAAGAGGGCATCCAAGGAAATGAAAGTCATCCATGTTAACACTTGTGATGGTTGTAGCAAGAGAATACCAAACAACTTTTTCAGATGCCTGAAGAGTTTGTAGCTCATTGATGGTAATGACTTTCCGACGAGCAGAATTAGAGGCACTGAATTTGCGACTCAAAGACGGAGATGCTGAACGAAATCCATTATCGTTAAATCATATTTGGAGAATTGATGTTTCTTCAATAATTGGGTTTATAAATATAGTAGAGTTTGAAATAGTGCCAACAGATTTTCCATTAAAATATGTAACACGGCCGCCCTTGATCACTACTGCTGGAGGAGTAGGTAAACCGCGAAGGGTGGAAAGCTCAGCTCCTTGAATTTGGAAATGCTCTCCCCAAACTGTTATGTCATCAATACTGTACCCTGGCATGTCACAAAGTCCAATGGTTCACTTAACAGTTTCAACACCATCTTGTTTTTGTATCATGGATGTAGGTGAAACTAAAATGATAAGTCCAGCAAGGTCAACCATAGAACTTATTGGTATAGTTTAAATCTCCTTAATAGTTTTAAAGTTAAAGCAACATAAAGGTATTAAGGGATATTCATCTAAGCATGCTTGAATGGTTGAAGTGGAACCTAGAAAAATCTCGTTATGGCTTTTGAAATGGTTGAAAATTGGATTGGATGCTTTAACTATGCCATTTGATACAATGTACACTTTTCCAGTTTCTATTTGGTCATACAAAGAGAGTGCCAATTCATTGAATGCAGATATATGTATTTCATTGTGTGAAGCATCAACAAGGTCAAAACCAAACACTTTTCTAGATCCTCGTTGGTTTCCATATTCATGTATGTTTGTTTTGGCAGTAACTTGGCCTTGAATGTTCCAAAATTTGGTAGAAGAGGAGAGTGACGTGAATGGGATAGTCGATCCAGTTAAGCCAGGATTTTGATTTATTGAGCTAGTGTTTAGTGGAACAAAACAACTACTTTGAGAAGGAGAAGCTACAGGTAAGTGGTAAGGTGCAGGATCTCCAATAATTTTTGCATCCACTTGACAACCTCGAGTGCAATCAATGCGATAGTCTCGTGAGATGAAGTATATTAGACATGAATGTGAGACAAACATTGAATGCATGAACAATGTGAAACTGATTGAGAGGAAAAGAGAGAGGAAATTGAACGTACGTTATATTACGTACACTGTTGCATGAACATTGGGTAATTTTGATTATAGTTCTTTATTTTAGTTGTCCATTTTCTACAAGGTGACTATATATAACTGGAAGAAGTAGCTCATTCTTGTGAAGGCCATCCGAAATAGAGATTTGGAACCGAATAGATGATGAGTTGAGTGAATTCACTTGGTTTAATGCGGAGACCTGTACCAGCATTAAACTAAGTGAAATAGAATCTTAAGTTACCATAGTCTCCATAACGTAATGGTTATTTTTTCCTGCAAAATGAAATAGAGAATGAAATTTTTTTTGGAATGTAACGTAATCATTTGTCCAGTATAAAATGGATATATAAAAACAAAATTCTTTGCATTAACATATTTCATTATTCTGGTTGTTGTTATTCATTAACATATTTAATTACTCTATTTTCAATATGTTTGAGCTATAAACATATCGAGTAGAAGTTGTATGTGTTGAAATACGAACATGTCCATTTTCGTATTGTCGATTGTCGACATTTTGGAATGCGGAAACGTATTTCCTATGTTTTCCAATAAGGAACATGCTATATTCTAATTTCTGATTTTGCAATATATCCAGAAATCCGACGTGTTCAAATACAAACATGTCGATGTTCCAATTTCGGATTTCCAACATTTAGAATTGAAAATGGCTAATTTTACCTAATTTAAACTCAGGTTCAAACAAATCATAGATCCTAAATGAAAAAACTCATACCATTTTTTCTCGCAAGTCTATTGGTATGATTTCCGATTTTCGAATGCAGAAATCGGAAAAGTATTTGTCTCATTTATTTTTATCTTATTTCCCAATTTCTGATTCATAGATACATTTGAATAAATAACATTTGAACTCAAAAACATTTTTAATTTGTTTATGTTTTGCGAACAAGGAAAATCATATTTTCCAATTTTGCGACGTTTACGATTGCAGAAATCGTATGTTCTATGTTTTCGAATAACTGACATTTCGAATTCCGGAAATTGTACGTGTTCAAATACGAACAAGTCCATGTTCCTATTGTAAATTTCCGACATTTCAGAATTGGGAAATTTAAGTTTTATGTTTACGATTTTTTTGTCTAGCTCTACACTTTTGGCCTGTTGTGTTGTTTTGCAGCTTGTTTTGTTTTTTTTTAATGTTATATACAAATATTATTTAAATATTTAATTTTTTTCTTTAATGTTATATACAAATATTACTTAGAAATCAGGAAGTTGGAAAAGCTAAGATTTCCGGAGATTGTGGCACAAGAGAAAATTTAATGTTTTTTTAATGTTATATACAAATATTACTTAAACATTTGCATTTTCTTTTGTTTTTTTAAAAATTTTATATACAATAATTATTTAAATATTTGCATTTTTTTTAATGTTATATTCAAATGTTACTCAGAAATCGGGAAGCTGGAAATGCTAAGATTTCCGGAGATTGTGGCACAAGAGAAAAGTTAATATTTTAATGGTTAAGATATGACTTATACCCGATTTCTGATTTTAATATTATATCCCTAAGTTATTAATTGCATAATTATGTCTTCCACGTAATAAAAATTACCCGTCCTCATTTTCGTTCAACGACCGTTGAACCTGTAAGTTGGGGTTTCTGATGGAGTTGGTATAGGCTATCATCTGTTTGGGGATTGAATCCATTAGTTATTATATTAATATTTATAACCTGATAATGTAATAATTGACGCACTATAAAATACAATTAAGTATTAATTAGTCATAAGTATAAATTAATATCAAAAGAAGCCATATTGAGATAATTACTATAGTTTATCAATAGTTATAGTTAATACCAGTGGGATCATAAACTGTGCCACGATATTTTATAGTTTGGTTAATAGGTACATTCCTAATTTAATTTATCAACATACAACATGGGTGATTTTGCAAACTCAACAAACTCCATGGATAATTTATTTCCATATATTTATATGAATATTAAAAAATATCCGAAATCGTTTTCGATATCCTCAAATCAGAAATCGACAATATTCTATTTGAAGATGTAATTACTTTGAAATCAACAAAAGTACATTTCCATGGTAAAAGTCAATTGAAACACGGGAAGGGTGTTTCACCATCTCATAAGGAACATTTTAAATTAGGCAAAAAAGTAATACCTAACATTTTATTCACAGGCATGACATAACCAATACATTGCACAATATTTTTGCATCAAAGCAAGAGTCAGATTCAATTAAAACACAACAACCATGTTTCACCATCTAATAAGTAGACTAAATGAAGAAGTAAGCAATACCTGCAAATTTAGCGAGATTAAAAATGATCCGATTTTGCCACATATACATAAATCCTATGGTTTGAAATACAAAGATGTCCATGTTGCTATTTCCAATTTCTGACACTTTGGTATTTGGAAATCTATGTAGTATTTTGTAGCAATATGAGACATGCTATATTCCGATATCAAATTTTGCAACATATCAATAAACCGTATGTGTTCAAATAGGAACATGTCGGTATTCCTATTTCAGATATTTCGGATTTCCAAATCTCGATTTTCACGCTTTATTTTCCCTATTCTTATTATTTTCGCAAAAGTTATTTCTTTGATAAGTTTATGCCTATTTTAAGAATCAATTGAAACATAGGAAGGGTGTTTCACCATCTCATAAGGAACATTTTAAATTAGGCAAAAAACTAATACCTAAGATTTTATTGACAGGCATGACATAACCATTACATGCCACAATATTTTTGCAACAAAGCAAGAGTCACATTCAATTAAAACGCGACAACGGTGTTTCACCATCTAATAAGCAGACTAAATGAAGAACTAAGGAATACCTGCAAATTTAGCAAATTTAGCAAACTTCAAAATCTTATGACGGAAATTCAGAGCGTAGATGGAACACAACAAATATTAAGAAATAATGATTACCTGAAGGCCTCTTTATATGTGTAAAGAAAAGGCGGTGTAGCAGTGAATGTGATAAATGAAATATTTCAAGAAGATCCTATAGATCGTCATTAGATGAGGAAAATTGAAGACAAAGCCCCATGTTTATCAGAAATGACAAAGTTTATTGCATTAATGGAACAACAAGGCATTGATGAAGCATTAATGTGAATGAATAGACATGGGCAACATGTCTTTCATCACCTGAACCAATAGTCAAACAAAACCATGACCAAATTGACGCCAAACTGAGATTCTAAACGCACAAAAGCACTGCAGAAAAACATAGCATAAACCCAAATAAATGAGACTCAGAAAATCTTCGCAAGAGCTATTCCAAATTGAGAGAAATGAACTGCAAAATTGCCCAAAATCCTCCATTGAAAATAATTTCCAGCACAAGTCGTTTAGGACAACATATAGCAGTGTAGTGAAAACACGGAAGCCACTTGTCGGAAAAACACGGTAAACACCAACTAGAAAGAAGGATCCGCAATTGAAAATCAATCCATTCAGGCACAACAATAGATAGAAGTGTCATGAAAACACACAATCCACCCAGCGAAAAAACATGGTACTAATCAAATCCATACAAATAGACATAATAAAGCCTGAGCATTTTCAGAACGCGTACTTAATCGATCAACTCGATGCCGCCATTTTCCGCACCTAAATTCCATGCTGCATCCCTGCCCAATTATGGGATATAAGAACTGTGAAATTTAACCACGGCGTGATGTAACAAAATTAAAAATCGGCAATTAACGATACGATTGCAGAAACACTATATGGTCCAATTTCGGATTCCGCAACATGCGATTTGCTACATTTCCAATATCCGAAGTTCCTTATTTTCAAATAAATAAATGTCAAACATAGTATTTCCAACTTTCGATGTTGGCGCATCCCAAATAGGTGCGAAAACCCTGTGTGAACTATGTGAAAAAAACAACCATGAAAAAAACAATGAAGTATGAATTTGACAGGTCTCAATTTGACAATTTTATATTTTTGTTGCCATAAAAAAATATTGTATATGTGAGTTTTGAATTTGGTACCTACTGCAATAATATGAATTTTCTCTTCGATTCTTTAATCTCCGCCAAATGTAGAGCTAGATCGAAAAGAAGAATGCAAAACAAGTTTAAGATAAGCATGGACTTGGCGGAAAGAATACGAACATACAGAATAAAGCCTGACACAAAAAACCAACTTGATCAACTCCATGCCGCTTTCTTCCGTCCCTGTCGGATCACAGGATACAATAACCGAAAAGTTTAATGATTAAACTCGCAAATAACCAGGGACAAATGTCGAGATGTTAATGACCAGAAGGACGAGGAAACTTTTGGGACAACTTCTTTCATTGAGAAAACGCCTACGACATAATTAATGTTCGAAAGAAAAAATAAAACCGACCATTGACAATGCACATAACAAAATATTCAAAAGGACACACCATTTCTAAATAAACTACAAAATTCACAACACTTGCCACTCCATATATTCTAGTCCGAAAGAAAAGACAAAATCGACCATTGGATCCATATGTTCTTTATCCAAAAAGAAAAGACAAAATCGACCATTGGATCCTAGTACATACAAAATCATTAAAAAAGAGGCGAAAAAAATTAATGAAATACATGTAGAATCTTGATATTCCACAATTTATCTTCCTATTCCCCTCCCATTTGAAACCAAAAACAAAAGACCAAAATCTTTAGCTATTGTCTAAAAACCCATAAATTTTCGGTATATTGTTTTTTTAACTATGGAAAAGTCAATTCATTTTTTTATATATAATGAAAGAGTACATTTTGAGTGCTTGTTATCTATACATAATTTCCATAATATCTTGGAATATATCAATAATAATGTAGGGTAGATCCAAAAAAGGGGTTTAAAAAAAGTTAATTCTTGTGTCAATGAGAGAATAGTTCAACAAAAACTAATGTATTATAATGATTGTTTTACATATAAAAACTAACGTATTACAAGGATTTCTTTTTCCAAGTAGTTACCCTGGTTGAACTTGGAAGAGTGATCAAGTGTGTGAGAAGGTGTCCCTCTTTTCATATTGTTCTACGTTATGTGTTTATGAGTCCAATATGATTACTTCTTTGACTAGTGTGTTTACAATTGTATTTAATTATGTCGAAGGCATTTTTCTTATGGCAACACAGTCTCAAAAGATTTCTCGTCTCCCTGGCTATTAACAATTCGACAAGTGTCGCGTCGGATTAGCGAATGGAGCCTGGACAGGTGTTGTGTTTTGGTTTCAAAGGAAATTATTTCCATGTTGATCGCTTTTTTTTTTACTGCATTTTAGTTGGGTCCTCGATTTTGCAATCTCCATTGGGGAACTTCTGTCCCGTAGACTACAGATGTCCTCTATGTTACGGCTGGTGCTACACATGAATGGATTGATGGACTTGATCTATTGATTGCCAGTTGTGGGTCGTTCTTTGCAGTTGGTGTTTAGCGTGTTTTTCTGACAGGTGGCTTGCGTGTTTTCACTACACTTCTATATGTTTTCCTAAACCACCGGTCCTGGCATTTTTTTGTACAGGATTGTACTGTCCTTCCCTGTAGTTCATTTCTCTCGATTCGACAGAGTCCTTGCCAAGAATTTACGCTGAGGATTTTGCGGAAGTTTTGGTCCAGCAGTTTTTGTGGTTTTAGCCTAAGTTTCGGTCCAGTAGGCTCACAATTTGGTCGAGGTTTCATTTCACTGGTGCTTCACTCAATTGAATACACTTTTCCCATGTCCCTTTATCCACTGGCTTTAATGTTTCATCAATGCATTGTTGCTCAATTAATGCAAGAAAGCTTGTCATATGATTTAGGCATGGGTCAATATCTTCCTCTTTGCTCAGCTTATGACGATCTTCAAAATCTTGTTACAATACTACATTTTCTGCATTTGCTGTTGCACCGCCTTTGCTTTGCACATATAAACCTTCAGGTAACCACATATTGATTCTGCTGCGCTTCATTTACACTTTACATTTTCCAACAAGGGTTTTTGCACCTTCTTTAAATTTGCAGGTATTCCTCTAGTTTGCTTAAATGTTTTGAATATTCATTTAGTCTGATTATGAGATGGTCAAACACCCTTGCTTTGTTTTGCTGTTATTGTTGTTGTGTTGCGGAAATAGGAACTTTGAGGTTTTCCTTTTTCCCTTTCAACTTTCCGAGGTAAGAAAGGCGGAAAATTTATTTATGTAAATAAAAATTGGGCCACGTTTCGGCATTCTGCTTTCTGCAGTGTGGAGCGAGGGAGTCAATTTTCTCCAAAGAAAAATCAATGAAAAATCAATTCCGTAGTGCAAAACGAGGCATTCAGTTTTTTTCAACTGATAAGGGAAATGTATTCCCTAATTTCGCCTTTGGTCTATGGAATGAAAGCACAAATCGAAAAATAAGATAAAAAATTCGGTGAAAGACTATTCCGATTTCCGAATTCCGCCCTACGGAAACAGGAGGTCCAAAATACAGTATTCCTTGAATTTTTTTTTCCCGGCAATAAAAATTTCGATACATTTTTTCCTAAAATAAATTTCTTTCCATCTTCCACTTTTTGTTGTACGGAATTCGAAAGCCGCAAACACCAAATCCCAACTTTCACAAACTATGTATTGCAAAAATCAAAAGTTACATATTTGCAACGAAATACAAGCGGAAATCGGTAAATACACAGAGTTTCGCGGTATCGGCATTCTACACTAGGAAAACCACAGGTCGGAAATACATAGTTTTGTTACGAACTTGTAAATTCTGATTTTTGTCTAACTATGTTGCATAATCATTTTTTTAATTTTTTTTTAATTTTTACCAGTTGTTGAAGTTGCTGCTCTTTCTCTCTGAAAATAAAATCTTCATCTTTGAAAATAAAATCAATATAATTGTAGCTTCAGAACAATATTTTTATTTTGGCTTTCCACTTTGGAATGCAGAAAGCGTAAAAGTAAATTGATAATCAATTTATCAATTTGCCTTTATGATTTCTGATTTCGATTTCCTCTTTCGACATTGGAAAGCAGAATGGGGAAAGGTAAATTGATAAATTGATTATCAATTTACGTTTCCGCTTTCGGCATTGGAAAGCGGAATACGGAAATGTAAACTGATAATCAATTTATCAATTTACCTTTTCGCATTCCGCTTTGTGGAAACTCTACATTGGGGAAAGTTGAAACTGTTCGTTTAAAAAAAATAAAAAATAAAACCTAACAAATAAAATTCAAAATTTACAATAATTTGAATGAATTATTAAATAATTATAGCGTTTTTATAGATTCTGAAATTATTTATTGTATACATATTATAGAATTGAATCATATTGATGACATTGTTTTCAAGATCACGATATAGCTTTAAAATTTTGAAATTTATATTTTAATTTATAATGTTAATAAATAATTTTATACATCAACATCAACAATTATTTAGTTCTCATAAAGTCATATAAAATTTATAATTATTATTATCTTATCACATAATTTTATAAATTTGAAATTTATATTTTAATATGTAATATTAATAAATATTTTTTTAAGATCAATATCAACATTAACATTAACATTAACAATAATTTAGTTCTCATAAAATCATATAAAATTCTTAAGTAAAAACAATATTTTGCTTTTGTCTTTCCGCTTTTGGATTTTTACCCTGTAGTTTGATTTAAGATTTTTGTTGTGTGTTTTCGCAACCCGCAATTCGCAATTTGCGGGATTGCGAATTGCGGAAAGGGGTAAATAAAATTTCTCTATTTTGTAATCCTACATCCCACATCCCGCAATTGCGTGATGCAAGATGCTGAATAAAATATTAAATGATGTATTTAAAAATTAATCTATAAACTATGTAATATATTGAAGAAGAAAAAATGATGACAATTAAGAATTAAAAAATTTATAGTGAAAAATTGAAAGAGGACACAAATGAATCTATTAATGTTTATTTCAAATTTTGAACAACTGCCATAGAATCAATCTCGACAGTACTACCACAACGGAAAGCGCAAGTCGAAAATGCCAAATCCAAGTTTTATCATTAATATTTATAACAGATAATGAATAATAGTTCATGTTTAATATTTATAAGATAATGAATAACAATAACCTTAATCATGAAATATGTTCATGCAAAAATAATTTGTTGTCATATATGCATTTTTTTTTGTCATTCCATCACATAAATATGTTACATTGCAATTTTTGTTGTTGTTCATGCCCTATTTCATTTCACAGGAAAATATAACCATCACGCTATGGAGAGTATGCTAACTGAAGATTCTATTTCACTCTTGCTACATGGTGCTGTCAACCTTTGCCCACTGGTACAGGTCTCCTCATTAAACCAAGTGAACTCACTTAACTCATATTCTATTCGGTTCCGAATTTCTATCTCATACAGGCTTCACAAGCATGAGCTATTGCTTCCAACTATATATAGTAGTCTTGTAGAAACTGGACAACTAAAAGAAGGATCTATAATCAAAGTTGCCAAGTGTATATGCAACATTGTACATAGTGTAACGTATGTTTAATTTCCTTGTTGTCTTTCTCCACTTAATCAATTTCACACTGTTCATGCATCCAAGGTTTTTCTATCCCATTGAACTCTAACATACTTCTTCTCATAGGACTATCGCATTGCTTGCACTCGAAGTTGTCACAGTGGATGCAACAATTATTGGAGATCCTGCACCTTACCACTTACCTGTACCTTCTTCCTCGCAGAGTTGTTCCTGTGTTCTAGTGAATCCTATCTCAATAGATGAAAACCCTGCCTTGGCTGCATCAACTATTCCATTCACATCACTCTCCTCTTCTAGCAAAGTTTGGAACATTCAAGGTTGAGTTATTGCCAAGACAAAGCTACATGAATATGGCAACCAACAAGGGTCTGGGAAAATCTTTGGATTTGACATTGTTAATGCTTCACATGATGAAATACATATATCTGCATTCAATGAATTGGCACTCTCTTTGTATGACCAAATACCTATAGGAATAGTATACATAGTATCAAATGGCACAGTGAAAGCATACAAGCCAATTTTCAACCATTTGAAAAGCCATAATGAGATTTTCCTAGGTTCCTCCTCAACCATCCAACCATGCTTAAATGAATACCCCTTAATACCTTTTTATATATTTAACTTTAAAACTATTAAGGAGATACAAAGTATACCTGTCAATTCCATGGTGGACCTTGTTGGCCTTGTCATTTCAGTTTCTCCTACATCCACAATACGAAAACGAAATGGTATTGAGACTGTTAAGCGCACTATTGGACTCTGTGACATGTCAGGCTATAGTATTAACATAACACTTTGGGGAGAGCATTGCCAAATTGAAGGAGTCGAGCTTGCCAACCTGCGTGGTTTACCTACGCTTCCAGCTGTAGCAATCAAAGGTGGCCATGTTACAGATTTTAATGGAAAAACTGTTGGAACTATTTCCAACACTACTGTTTTTATAAACCCAAAAATTGAAGACACTTCAGTTCTCCAAAAATGGTTTCACGACAATGGATTTCGTTCAGCATCACCATCATTGAGCTGAAAGTTCAATGCCTCTCATTCTGGTTCTCGTAAAGTCATTACCATCAATGACCTACAAACTCTTCAATCATCTGAAAAACCTGTTTGGTACTCTCTTGTAGCAACCATCACAAATGTTAACATGGATGACTTTTATTTCCTTGCATGCCCTCTTTTTGTTGACGGAATACAATGCATGAAAAAGATTGCCCACAAAGTTGGAGACATTTGGCATTGTGCTAAATGTGATGGAGAGTTTCTTGAATGTGACTACCAATATATACTAAAGGTTGACTTGGAAGATGTCACTGGATATCTTCATGGTGTGATAGCATTTGATGATGCTGCACACCAACTCATGGGAATTTTTGCAAAAGATATGTGTCTTCTCTCAAGTGAAACAACATCACTTGATGAAACAGTACAGAGGATCTGCAACAAAAAATTACTTCTTACTCTTTTAGTTAGAACAGAGACCTTCTGCGGAGTTGCATGCCTAAAAGTTTTGAAAACACATAAATGACATTTTCAGATGGACACATAAATATATACGTTTTTTCAATTTGATACTTAACCATTCTTCATTTTTTATAAGGAATGCTTTCAACTCTCAATTTTAACTCCTTGTTTCATTGTTCAACATAGCAGGGTATTTTTTTAACTCTCTTATAGCACCACTTTCTTGCAGTCTCATACTTCCAATGTACAAGCTATCACTTACCATTTACTACGCAAATTTTTGATAAAAACTA
Source organism: Pseudotsuga menziesii (assembly GCA_001517045.1). Classification (NCBI taxonomy): domain Eukaryota; kingdom Viridiplantae; phylum Streptophyta; class Pinopsida; order Pinales; family Pinaceae; genus Pseudotsuga; species Pseudotsuga menziesii. The sequence goes on from LPNX011182917.1 coordinate 144,413, forward strand.
TATGGTAGTTTTTAAATACAATACTATTTTGCTATTCTATTTTTTATAAAATGTACAACTTTGTTCTCTTGTTTTTGAGCACAAATTTTCATTACTCTGTACATAACAATAATTATAGTTACTTTTTTTTCATATATACTTTCTCACACTACACTTTGTTCTTCTATATCGAAGTTTTATTACAATTATCAAGCTACAACTTAAAAAACAAAATTTACTTTAGTTATATTATTTTAAGCTACATTCTTACTTCCCCATATGCAATGAATTAACATTTTTTTATTATCTTTTGCTTTATATCCATATATTTTGCAGTTAATACATATACAAAATGTGTTGCTGCCAACAATCAAAGCTTCTAAGTTTTTAACAAGTTTACAATTTTCTTGTAGGCATTATGCCAAATCATGAAGAAGAGTTTTACATGCACAAAACCGAGATAAAAACAACAAGAAACAACATCTTCTTTACAGGGCTGCTTGTCTTCTTGTGGATATGTCTTCTTCAATTTCTCTTGTGGAACCTGTCGACTCAGCTTCACTTCCATCTCCTTTTCCAAATCCATTGAACAACCACCTCAATGATGCACATCAACGATTTCGTAAAAAAATGGACCAACTAGCTGATATGCATGTCTGCACGATTTGCAAAGAATGTTACCCTGGAATTGTAACAAAAAAATTCCATGGTGAATACACTTGTTCTTGTTGTATTCTAGAATGAAAAGGCCATCACTTTTCATTGGAAAACAATATGGATTCAGGCAACCAACCGGTTGTCCTTGTAGTACTTACACAGGTTGAAAAAACGCTCATTACTCATTCTAACTTAATCTTGCAAGTGACACATGCTCATGGTGGTCAATATAAATACTCTGGCCATACTATTTGCTTCCCCCAAGAAATTTCCAATATTTCCACATACCTACCACATTTAGTATCAGAACTCGACATCCTCGTTGTTTGGAAATGCAATCCTACAAACAATCCATATGAACTATTTGTTAGTTGAACACATGTTCTTGCTGCCCTTCAATTCAAAATGGAAAACGACCCATACTATAAGGATGTACAAGTCAACCCAATTGCATTAGCTTCTTTGCCTCTTATTTCAGCATACATTTCACCTTTGATTCTGCATCTTAATAGCAATGCTACATTATCTCATCAACAAATCTTGTCTTGTATAGATCAACCACCAAATTCATATGAACCCTATGAATTGGAATCCTCGTCATTTATTTCAACATAAACTAATGCTAGAATTGAGGTTGAAGAAATTAGACAGCTGTTACACATACCAAATATCCCACTACCACCTTCCATTGATTGGCCCCTATAGAAATGTCCCCTATTAATGAGTACAACACATTAGGCCTTCTTTCCATAGCTTTTCCAACTTTGTTTCCCATAGGTACATAAATGTTATTACAACCACGCATTCATGAGGTTGATATGCACAAATATGCACTTCACCTCATTCGCTATCATGACAACAAATTTGGCCAACATCCTCGCTTCCGATACTGCATATACAATCTAATTATGCGTCATCGAAGTAATGCTATTGCCTCTGTTTTTGTCAAAAAAAATCCTGAAGATACACTACCTCCCACAATACTTGACCTTGTTAACCAATTACAAGACATGCCCAATGAGAAAATTGGTGAGCAGTTCGCAAGATTTGGGTCTTCATTACATGGAATGCATTTGTATTAGAACAAAAGTAGAGCTAAACTGACAAATATGATCAATCAACAAGGTACACAAACGTTCTTCTTCACCCTTAGTGCAGCTAACACAAAATTGCCAAATTTGCATGCTCTAATGACTGCTAAACGTCCTAGTGGTTTAGCTCAAGACTATCAATGGAAGGTTCACGACATCATATCAAATACACATATTACATCACAATACATGCACAATACATTCAAAACATTTCTTAAAAAGGTGCTTCAAAAAGGTTTTCATATAACAGACTATTGGTGCAGGTATTATACCATCTATTCCTTCCTATTTTTCTCTTCATATTTTTCACTTTATACAATTTATTTCTAATATATACTTTTTCCTCCCATGTAGATATGAATGGAAGCATAGAGGATCCACACACATTCATGGTTTTATTTGGTTGGCAAGTGCAACAAATATGGACACGTTAGATTGGAAAGATGATGTTGCAGTTGAAGCTGCAATTTTTTTTTTGACACACATGTGACAGCCTAGAATCCTCGTAATTCCCAGTTGTCCACATCTGGGCCACACCATTCTACTACAAACGATACATGCAGTCTTGCATCACCATCGATATTTGCATCAAACTACTCAGTTGACTATGAAGAACTTGTCAATTTTGTTCAAAGGCACACCAAATGTTCAAAGTCAACTTGCCTTCGCAAAAAACGAACATATGTTCAATGTTGCTATGGTTTTCCATATGAGCTACAAGCTACTTCTTCGTTATTCATTGATCCAAATGGATGGAAAACCTACAATCCTGTAAGAAATGATCCCCTTCTAAATATTCACAACCCTACCATGCTTTCAATATGGAGGGATAATGTTGATTGCCAACCTATTCTTTGTAAATATGATATTCTCAAATACATTTCAAAGTATGCATCAAAAGTTATCCAAAATAAAAAACCTACCATGCAATTCTATCTCGCCTTGCACGTGCTGCACCAAGTGACAACCCCATTCTTTATCCAATCAAACAATTTCTTGCACAAACAGTTGTAGAAAGAGACATTAGTGCACAAGAGACGTGTCAGATGTTGCAAAAACTTCCTCTTGTGCTTTGTATCCGTCACTTCTTTTCCCAAAACATGAGCCTAACTATATTCTTCCGTGTTTCTAATGACACTAATAACACCCCTGCAATGCCCCCTTCATTTTTGCTTACATGCAAAGACCCATTGCTCTTGAACATCTAACTCTGCTTGAAGCTGCTCGTTGTTGGTCTTTCTCGCCTAATAGGAAAAAAATACATGGAAACAAAAATTACGTGATAAGATTGTTAGAGTCTATCCACATTTCACTTCCATTCCTCCCTATGATTCTTTTTCCTTTGAACCATTTTGTTGGAGTGGACTTCTTCTATACAAACCTTTTCGGTCCATCCCTCACGATATTGGAACCACAACTTCTGAAATTATTTCTCATTGGCATCACATTAAAGGCACATATGTTGTGTGGCATATTGAACATGCAGAAGAAGAACCCTCTACACCTCTATCTGATCATTCAAACTTTGATGCTATTACCTTTTCGTTGCCCCATACCATAGATGAATGGGAACTTCTCTCTCAAATGATACCAGATAATAACATCCAAGTTAATGACCTTGAAATTCTTGGCCATCGTGAATTTGACAAAAATCACAATGGTCACATAACAATATACCAACCCATTTGCATGAGACAACAACATCATTCATTGACCTCAATCGCTTGTCCATCCAACTACATGAAGACATCCCATCCTTCTCCAATTCGCCTAATTCCTTGTCTCCCACACAACGCATAGCCTTTGATCTTGTCATGTCCCATTTCAGAAACACTAGATATGCTCAACTACCAAAACTGGTGATTCAAGGTACTGCAAGCGCCAAAAAATCTTACCTCATATCTTGCCTCAAATTTGCACTTCAAACTGCATCTGAACAAAATGCCTCCCCACTTCTTCTCCTTGCTCCAACTGATGTTGCTGCTTTTAACATACATGCATCTACAATACATTCTGCTCTTCAAATACCCATTGGTGAAATGCACCCTCTTGAAGGCCAATCCATTTCAAAACTTCAAGAAGAACTTTGCCATATTCGCTATATTCTCATAGATGAAATGAGCTTTATTGGCCCAAAAATGTTAACTCAAATTGATGCCCGCTTACATCAAGATTTCCCCTTGTAGTGTACAATCCCATTTGGTGGTTGGTCCATAATACTTCTTGGTGACTTCATATAATTGCCTCCTGTAAAATACATCCCCATGTATGCAGGCTCATCCGTTGGATATGCTCTTTGGAGTACATTTGATACTTTTATCACGCTCGAAACAATTTTCCAACAACAAGGAAATAGTCCTTCTCAAACTGCCTTTTGGCAACTCTTGCTAAACCTTCGAAATGCAACACCAACTATTGAAGACTAGGCACTCCTAATGATAAGAACAACCTCATGCCTTTCACATGTCGAAAATTCTTCCTTTGAACAATCTATCCATTTGTATCCCACAAATAGCTCTGTTGCACTGCACAACAAACACATGCTGAAATAGCTTAATATGCCAATTGCACATTGCTTTGCAGAATAGAGGAACCAAAATGGCCATCAATCCATTGACAACAAACAATTGGCATTAAAGGTCCTTCTTACTATTGGTCAAAAAGTCATGTTAACTGCTAATTTATGGGTTCAAGCAGGACTTGTTAACGACTCACTTGGAAAATTAATTCATATTGTCTACAACTCAAATGAGCAACCTCCTACCTTGCCATCGTTTGTTGTTGTCGGATTCCTACATTAAAAAGGACCCTTATGGGATTATTATAATCCTACTTATGTTCCAATATCTGCAATAACAAGAGGATCCCGTAGACAAATACCACTTCGAATGGCATGGGGTTTAACAATTCATAAAGCCCAAGGTACGAACCTACAAAATGTAACAATAGATATTGGAAACATTGATAAACAAAAGCTTACATTCACTACAATATCAAGAGTTACATCTATTTCAGGCCTACGCATTTCTCCACCTTTCTCTTTTTCCAGATACTCTCGAATACAAGGCAATCGATATGTCGAACATAGGAAACAAGAGGAAAGCTTACTTGCTTCAAAGTCTTTAAAACCAAATTGTGGTTGAATCTTCTCATTGTTTGCTGTATAAATGTATTGTTTTTCTTTGGTCACTTGTTGATGTAAAATATCTACTTTTGTTTCAATAAATACCCAAGAAAATTTGAAATATCTGGCTTCTAGACTAAACTGTCTCAACAAACTCAAATAGTAACTGTGAAAGCTTTTAAGTAGCCCAGTTATGATATACAATTGATAGCTAGGAAATAATTACTCATTGCACATTTGATATGTCAAGATTGTAATGCAAACTCAAACTCGATACATAAATCAACACATTTAATACATCTGCAACATACAATCAATATACTGCAAATACTGAAGAATAACTGAAAATTGATAAAACAAATTTAATAAAAAACCATAAAACATTACATAACTAATAGTGTTATCTTATTCAATTGCAAAGCATTAAATTTTTTCAAAAACATAAAGCTTTCATGATATCTTTCATTGTCGTTCTTCAATACTGGTCATTGGAAAACTATTCTTTAGGGTTTCAATGACTGACTCCCCACTTGACTAAATTGATATACAACATAAAACAGGTTTCGATAATCGAAAAAGATAAAGATAAAAGTGATTTATTTTCTTACCACACAACTATTCAAGTTAGCATCAGTCTCTATAACCAAGTTGAAATAAATCTCAAAGCAAATATTGTATAAGGTTTATGAATAGGCTTAAAAATATTCAATACATCCAAGAAGCAATACTAATTAAAGACAAGAACATAATAAATGAGATAAGTTAAACAAAAACATTCATTTATGATATATGAAATATAAGAAAACAAATTTATATATACCAGGTAACATTGCTTTAACATACCAGTGATAATCAACAAGCCAATAAAAATAGAACAATAACTATAATTTGTTAACAAACATTTTACAAACAACCACGAAACAAAGCATGAATAACTGTAATTTCATTAACATGTAGGAAATTCAAACATTCCTATGCTTAGTCTCCAAACAATAGTTCTCCCCTACTTGGAAAATTTTTCCCTTTAAGTAACATTATCAAGTATTACAACAAAAAATATTCCCAACATGTAGGGTTACAAGATCAAACAGTTTAATTTTGACCTAAGAAGGAATGCCACTTGGCATCTAAGTCCATCAAGAAATCAATGTCCTGGAATTTATCCCGTTCTAGATGTATTTGTGCCCTCAAAACCTCGGACGCAATCTCCCTCTTCTTCATTGTCTTCCATTTACCAACATAAACCTCTATCCTAACTATCGCAGAATAAGGTATCTCGATCCAATTCAAAATGTCTTCCAGTTTAATCCGAGTCAAACCCTAAATTATGTTCTTGGCTACAACACAAGATTGTTTAATTTCATCTAATTTTAGCTTGGGGGAAGATGCTTCTTTGATCGGTTCTAGCATAGGCAACCCTAAGAAATCGAATAAAACATCTGAAGCTTTCCACCTACGCTTGCATGCTTCTTGGCCATCTTCGATGATGCTTCGTACAACATCACAAATGCTTCCCCAAGTTTCAAAAGTCACTTCAACTTTCTTAAATTGAAGTTTATCCATTGTTGGAATATCCTTTGCTTTGTCTCTCATATGTATTTTCCATCCAGTCACATTTTCCAATTCCTTAATTGCCACAATTTTTCGAGTACCATGATCCTCAAGGACATGTGACTGTTCTTCAAATGTTTTGTACAGTTCCTGTATTTCACGCAACCTTGTATACAAGCTGGTCATGCATTGATGATACTGCTCATTTACCCTACAAGCCAACTGTTTAAATTCTTCAACTGTGAATGTTGAAGATGATGAGGTAGCTGAAGATATTTGTAATTGTTTCAGTTGATTCTCTAGGGTATAATTGTGATTAGATTGTTGCTTGTTGACAACCTCTAATTTCTCAAGTTGATGCTTTACACTCTTTAATTTTTTTCCCATTGTGTTTGTTTATCTTGATGCTCTTCTTTAAGGAACTTAATATCCCTAAGGTGACATGCCTCAGATGCATCCAGATCCTTTCTTGCTTTCTGTAGTTCCTCTTCCTTACTGGAGAGATCTTTAATCAGCTGCGACATTGAGTTATAGTTAGCACCTGCAAAATCTCCAATAGTAGTTGTCGTATTTAATGATCCTTGCTTTTCATTAGGAGCATCAGTTTTCCAGACAATTTTATCGAGCATAGGCACATGTTTGAACAAGCCTTCCCTTGTCCTCTTTGAACCTTTCTTCAAAATGGCCTTCTGCTTCTTGCTCCAATAATATTTCCCTAAGCAAACAACTGCATCTTCTCCAAAATATGCTATCTCTTTTGTAGATGACACGGCTTCTTTTTCGGGTGAGCTTGTTGACTGAGGTTCAGATTGTGACACTGCACTCTCACACCTTCCCAATTTTCGAACTCTCACACCTTCTCGATTTCCGATTTCTAGTTCGGATTGGGAAAGTCGGCTCCTCCACTTACGAAACAAGGTTCCCACACTTTCACTCTTTTCCGGTTTCAAATTTCCGATTCGGGATGCGGAAGTCGGCTTTTGGAATTTTGCAACTTGCAATTCTTCACTATCTCGGGTTCCACACTCCTCTCTTAATTTACACATTCTGCATTGATATTATATTAATATTATTTTAGTCATCTAAATAATATTGGTTTGTATTTCAATATTAATTAAGAGTCATGTAAATAATATTATTAACACAAACATACGATTATAATCACATATTTGTATTTTAAAATAATGGTTATGATTGGAATCACATATGATTTTGTAGGTTTGTTGTAGGTACAACAAATCCCATGTTATCCAAAACACGGGAGCCCCAATTACACATAGAAAGATAACTATTTTTAAATTTCTTAAGTTGTTTTGGGATCCCCATAACATTTGTCATGGTTTCTTTGATCTAACTTAGTTGAATTTTTGGAATTTATGCATGATTTGTTTGCTTTTGGGCGAGTTGAGGAAGACTTTCTTTTGCAAATATTATTTCATTCCGCATCCCGAATTCCGCAATGCGGGTAGTAGAAGCTTGAAATTTATTTTTTGCAAGTTTTCCATCCTGCAACCCGCATCACGAAATTTCAGAATGCGGGATGTAGGAGAATTTTTGTAAGTATTGTGTGTCATCTCGCAAACCGCATACCGAAATTTTGGGATGCGGGTCTAGTTTGATAGATTTATTTTGTTGTGTGGTCCCGCAACCCGCAAATTTCGGGATGCGGGTTTCGGGAAAGATTGAATAAAACTTCATTTCTTTTTTCTTCCCGCATCTCGCATCCCAAAATTTTGGAATGCGGGGTGCGGCATGGTTAATAAAATTTAAATGTCACATTATGATCTCGCATCCCGCCAGGTTTAATCTCGGTTGTCCATCTATTTTAATCCTAAGGTCCTAATTTTGCAACTTGCAATTCTTCACTATCCCGGGTTCCTCACTCCACTCTTAATTTACACACTCTGTATTGATATTATATTAATATTATTTTAATCATCTAAATAATATTGGTTTGTATTTTAATATTAATTAAGATTCATGTAAATAATATTATTAATACAAACATACGATTATAATCACATTTTTGTATTTTAAAATAGTGGTTATGATTAGAATCACATATGATTTTGAAGGTTTGTTGTAGGTACAACAGATCCCATGTTATCCAAAACACGGGAGCCCCAATTAGTCATATAAAGGTAACCGTTTTTAAATTTCTTAAGTTGTTTTGGGATCCCCATAACATTTGTCATGGTTTCTTTGATCTAACTTAGTTGAATTTTTGGAATTTATGCATGATTTGTTTGCTTTTGGGCGAGTTACGGAAGACTATATTTTGCAAATATTATTTCATTCTGCATCCCGAATCCCGCATCCTACAATGCAGGTTGTGGGAGATTGAAATTTATTATTTGCAAATTTTCCATCCCACAACCCGCATCCCAAAATTTCAAAATGCGGGATGCGGGAGCATTTTTGTAAGTATTGTGTGTCATCCTGCAACCCGCGTCCCTAAATTTCGGGATGCGAGATGCGGGTGTAGTTTGATAGATTTATTTTGTTGTGTGGTCCCGCAACCCACAAATTGCGGGATGCGGGTTTCAGGAAAGATTGAATAAAACCTCGTTTATTTTGTCTTCCCATATCCTGCATCCTGAAATTTCAGAATGCGGGGTGCGGGATGGCTAATAAAATTTAAATCTCGCGTTATGATCCCGCATTCTGCCAGGTTTAATCTCGGCCGTCCATTTGTTTTAATCATAAGGTCCTAATTTGACCAGCTAAAAATCTATATACAGGCCGGTCTTTTACAATTTCTTTACCATTTTTTTACTGTTGCGAATTATTGTCTTGAGTGAATTTTCTCTGAGTTTTTACCAAGCAACATTGTCACAGTCTAGTTTGATTACAGGTTAGTGTCTTGGTTATTTCTTCATTCAATTTATTACTGTAGTCAAGCCTCAATTAGTTTTGATTTCTCTCTTCCCATTGTTTTTTGTTTTAAACATATTTTTTCCAATTTCCAACAATGGCAAGAATCACCCGCTGCAAAAACCTCCAAACGGATATGTTAACCAAGGACCCAAACTTTGGTATTTTCTCAGAAACCAGTGGCAGAATCACTGATACCTACCAGATTGAATGGCCTAGGGTTTATGCAATTTTCGACAATGACGATTTTTCTAATATCCAAGACAACCAGTTGGCTTACCAAAGAATCAGGGATTCCGGACTTCACTCTATTACTGCTAGACCTGCTATCCTCCCCTACAATGACGCGGTCAAATGGATTGTAGAACATACGAACCCCAAAGACTGTTCTTTCAACGATAGTGTAGGGTCATAGCTAGCTAATTTCTGTCCCGAGGTATTTATCAGGTCTTATGGCCTTAAACAGGTAAGACAACCCCTCACCGCAGAATTTGCAAAAGCCTCCAAAACTAGGTTCAATTTCGATGAAATGTTAAAATCTTGGATGCACGAACCTAGTAAATTCTCGTAGAGGCCTGACGACCTTTACCCTGTTACCTGGTTCAAAGAACCCTATTCCTTATTGGCAGCTATGTTATGCATACTATATGGCCTTATTAATTGTTCTGTGTTCAAGGTTGAATGGGCTCCAGTAGCTCATCATGTTTTAGCAATCAGTGATTCTTTCTCGTGGGCATCCATCTTGTCGCTAGAACTCAAAAACTCCATCCAAGACTACTAGAAGGTCACTTCTAGAAAGAAACCCGATTTCTTATTTTCAGCCTTCATTTATGATATATTTTGCACTGAGTTCCAATATCCCAATTTGGGATGGAAATGGACTTTACCGGCTCCCCCGGTGCCCATTTATTATTCGAAATTGTGGGATACTAACTATGCAGGCATGTTCTATGATATATGTGAACACTTCCTTGGCAACATCTATTTTTCAATCTTCAAGAAGGAATCTCCCGCATTTTCAGCTGGAGCTAGAGCTTTCATTGCTACAATGGATGACTGGTATGTTGGTGAGTCTTTTTAGTACATCGGGATTTGGGGTAGCAACACTATTCATATGCTACCCAGAATTGTCCCTGATAGGTTGGTCCTAGAAGAAGTGGCTTTCCAAACTGTCAATGACGGGGTTTACAAAAGGCTCATTGGCACTAAGAAAAAAGCTTGGCCCAAATTCCCTTTGAACCTTGGATTGTTAGTTATCCCAACTTCAACCTCGGTTGCAGTATTGGGTGAACAGATAGATTCCTTGAAGCTCGATTTTTCCAGCAAGAGGAAACATGATCCCAAGTGATTCCTCGATGCCCACTTTAAGCAGTACCATATCAAAATTGCTTATGTGCATGAGGAACTTCTCGATGATTCCATTTACCAGGGTGTTAATACATTTTATGAAGTCTTGGCTAGAGCCAAAAGCAAGGATGAGCAAACCCACATCTTGTAGCATCAAAAGGAACTGAAAGAATTGATTCAGGGTTACAGGGAACTACAGATTGGACTCTTGGAGAAAGTAATAAAGGATAGAGAAGAAAAGGAGGCCCAAGCATCAAAAAATCCATCAGTGGCAACTCATCCGGATGGAGACAAGGGAAAAGGTCTAATGGAAGACCTTCAAGAGGTAACAGTTTCCTAGTAGGTGAAAGCCTTAATACATACCTCAACACAGTTAAAACAAAAACTAGCAATGATGACTTCTGTGTTGGATACTCAGGCAGCTACAACTGCTTAGACTATTACTGATATCCCGGTGATTGTTGTAGTCACTCAGCCAACTGATAATCAAGAAAACGATGAACAAAATCCATTAAAAAGATTGAAGGTGAAGTTTTCTTCCTCTACAACTCCTACTATCAATTTGGATGATTCAGACTTAGAAGAAGACATGATAGCCTCTGCACCTGTCACTGAAGAGGTGGATCAACATTTGCAATCATTCATAGATATGCTCAATGGTGATGGTAAGAAAGGTTTTATCCCTGTCTCTATAGTTTCACAATCTTCTTCTATTTCTAGCTCCTCGTCTTCAACATTGCTCCTTTCATCCATTTAGACTTTGTCTACCTTGCCTGCTGGAGCACCCATATCAACTGCACTGTCTCAATTGTATGGGGCTCTAACCTCCACATCTATATCTGTCACATATCATGTTGTGCAAACCTCCATGTCACTACCTACCATTTCGAAAGCACCAATTTTCGAGATTCCCCTACACCCACCCTCAGTTACTCTGTCAACATCATCTGGTACTGAAAAGGTTTTGGTGTATTCCTCACCACTTCCAGTTGTCAATCTCCACTTCCCATCTTCCTAATATTCAACCCGATTCTTCTCTTCAATCTATGAAGTAGCCCATGTTCAAACATTTCTCCTTTCACCACTCACATTACGATGACCATGCTCTCTCCTATCATTACCAAGACATCCTCTTTGGTGTCTACAGTGATTGAGACTTCTGCATCCACTGATCCAAGAGATGAGTTTGATGAAGACACTATCATCTCTCTTGGAGATTATTATTATAGCAAGTCTGATAAAGCAGTGGTCAAAAAGAGAAAAACGAGGACTAGGGATCAAAGTGGGATGGATGTATCTGTTTCTGACCAAATAGTTTGGACTCAGCAGTCTGGTGAACCACAGGTAGATGTAGCAGATATAGCTGTTGCTTTGGGTACATTCATAGGTGCCAACCTCCATGCTGTTAACACTTTAAACAAGGAGTTTGATAGGAGGAAAGAAGAGATAACCCAGCTGGAGGAAATACTTGAGAAGACTAAAAGGGAACATGAGGCTCATGTTGCTGATCTTATGAAGACATTCGAGGATAAGTATAATGAACTACAACTCAAAAGTGCTTCTCTTCAGGTTGAGCTGCAAAATGAGAAGACTGCAAATGTTGCCTTTACACAGAGGATAGCCTCACTTGAAAAGCAATGTGAAGATGCAACTGCAAGTGCATCTTCCTCTTCATTCTCGAGGTTTTCACAAGAACAATTTAAGGAGTTGGCTATCAGGACAAATCAAGGGCATTATGAGTTAATAACTGACTTGTTCCACACTTTAAATGATATTTATGAAACCCATATTGCTTTTGGTCATATGGTTGTTGTACTTGAATATCGGGTGGAAAAGAGGGCAAAAGATTCCAAGGCTTATGATGACATTCTAGACTGGAAAAGGTACATGAAGGACATGCCAGAAAACATCATCATCCTCAGCAGCGTTTAGCTAAAGAAAGTCAGAACAGTATTGCGTTCTTGGCTTAATCTTAATGAGATGGTTGAAGAGACTATTAAAAAGGCACAAGCCATGTGTGGAAGAAGATGGTATGCTGTTGACATTATCATGGAGACTTTGCTTTTTCCCACAGTAGATCTTATTGAAAACACCTGTCCTCCAAGATTGATGATCGAGCAGGTTGAACGTCGGCGAGATGAGGCAAGGGAGAAAATCCAAGGGCTCGATCATATTACCATTGAAAACGTGGATCAGTTAATCAGACAACCATTGGTTATTGAGGGCAAGGTCCACATTTACATTTGCATCTGGCATAAGTTAGCTAAAAAAGAAATGGAGAATTATAAATGTGATGCTCAACTTGGTTTCAAATCAACTAACTATCCCAACATTGAGGAATTGCTAGGGATTTGGAACAGATGGCGGGATTTCCTTGGATATTAGTTTTATTTAGACCTTTCGATCCTAATTTGATGGAAATCTACTCTTTGTCATTTTAAAGGGTGGGTTTCACATGTAATCGAGACTTTTTGGAAGGGAAAAATATGGACAAGAGACTAGAAATACCTCTGTTTAATTGAGGTTTTTAAATTTTTTGCAAATCTATTCAATACAGTTATGATATTCTTTCATATCTCTTGTTTTTTATTTGATTAAGTTTCCTTAACGAATTATAATTTTTCCTGTTTGAGATGGATCAATATTACTGTTAGTCTTTTGTGATCAATTAGTGCATTTATTCACAGCCTTGATTTTTTTCTGCTAGTGACTCGTGTACTGACAAAGTTTTAATAGAGTTTATTTTATTAAAATCTTTATCTATTTCTGCAAATGATTATACAGTAAATTTGATAATACATATGTTAATTTTTTAATTGGCATACTCATTGCAGGTTAACCTTGAATGTGTTAAGTTTAGGTTGCTGTCAGGTAATTTTTATTAGTTTATTGTAAGTTAAAATGATAGGTAAATGATCTTGTTTACGTTTCTGTTAATTGGGTTAAATGCTTGTCTGTCTTACATCTCAGGTTAATTTGTGAACAAACCAAATACATCTCTTAGGATAGTGTAGGTATAGATTAGATTTATTTTTACAGTTAAGTTGCATAAGTTGCATTTTCCTTTTATTTTTGCCCCAACCATCCTGTTTTCGTTCATTGGAAAAATGAACCTAAAAGGATCAAATTTTACTAACTCACAGAGTGCCAATGGAGGCCAAATATCCATGGGTGTTAACCACACCAAACAAATCGAAGATAGGGTAATACTTGCGTAGGATTTCCTGAAGCCTTTGGCTGGGTTTGCATCCTCTGTTGTAAGCCTAGGAACCCTTTTCAGCCACATAACCAAACCAGGATTCAACAAGGTTATATTTTCATGAATCCATTTTAGAGGAGAAGTTAGTGGTTAATATAAGCAGTTAACTTTTAAATATTTTTTAAATAATGATAAAAAGTAAATTGTTAATTTTTATATAAATTTAAAAATTAATATTAAAAGAGAGGGGGGGGGAGAGAGAGAGGGAAAGGGGGGGAGGGGGAGAGAGAGGGGGGAGAGGGGGGAGGGGGGGAGGGAGAGAGGGCGGGAGAGGAGCGAGGAGAGAGGGAGAAAGATCAGGGGAGAGGGGGAGAAAGAGAGGGTCGAGGAGAGAGTGAGGGAAGAGAGATAGGTTGATCTTCTTATTGGGGATGTCATTAATGTATTTAGTCATCAATGTCTTGAGGTAAAACCTCAATTGTAACTCGGGTAAACCCAGTCCATAAACAAGTAACATAAAAAATTATATTTATGGATAAAAGAGTATTTAAAAATAAAAAGAGAAAATAGAGTGAAAAGTGAAGAAAATATATATGTTAGGAATATATATATATCTTTTCTTTTTTATATTACTAAAGTGTTAAATTTTAGGTAAAATATGAAGATTTTGTTTTTTCATGTGGTTTACTATTCTTGAAGACAAAGAACTCGATATGTCTCTAGTAATAATTTTCAGGGGTCTTACTCGAAGGGCCCCCACTTTTTCGGCTCAACGTTTGGGATTCTAACTGTAAAGGACCCAAATAATTGAACCTCCAATCTCAGGCTACTTTGGTCTTGGACTCGAAAGCACCAACCAGTTAAGCTACCCTTGAGGCTAAATAAAATATTAGGATATATTGAAAAGAAATGTCTTGGGGGAAGCACATAAAAGATGACATTGTTTTCAAGATCACGATATAGTTTTAAAATTTTGAAATATATATTTTAATTTATAATGTTAATAAATAATTTTATACATCAACATCAACAATTATTTAGTTCTCATAAAGTCATATAAAATTTATAATTATTAGCCTATCACATAATTTTATAAATTTGAAATTTATATTTTAATCTGTAATGTTAATAAATAATTTTTTAAGATCAATATCAACATTAACATTAACAAAAGTATTATTAAAATGTAATTTCCAATCTCCCAAGGTAAGTTAGAAAGGTTTAGTTGCGGAAAGACTCAATATTTTTACCCTCACGGCGTTTCTTTGCACCTCTTGGTGCAAATGCTAGTTGTATAACATACATATGTGAAAGAGATGGACTTAAATCTCTGGATCTTCTCCTTTATATTTCTCATGCTCATTTGATAAAGGATACTAGATGTGTGCTATGTGCCACTTAACTACCCCACTATGATTTTTGAATTTCCTTTTACATCTAAAACATTTACTCCATTTTCCCATGTTATCTCTAAAATGGTGCTCATTGATATTAGTTCTTCCTAATATAATTTGAAGGCGAATCTTATTTAAATTGGGAGGAAGATCCATCCACATGGTCTATTTATGCTTGGGTTTTCACTAGGAACCCCATCAAAATACCCTTTTGATCTTATTATACGTACAAAATGTATAATGGATCTTGGAGGCTTGGATTGGGTCTATATGGAATCTACATTTATGCAACCTTTCAATTGGTAGTGAACACTATATCCATTAACCTATCTACCCTAAAAGATGTTTCCATTTCTTGTAGTCTAAATGGACAACCCTAAAAGATGTTTCCATTTCTTGTAGTCTAAATGGACAACATTACGTCAATTACCAAGGCTAGATCTTCTATATTAGTGTAGGAAATCCACATTTGTAGGGTAGCACTGAGATCTTCACCTTCTTAGGGCCTCTATTGGAGGAAGATCCTTGAGATATTGACCAAATTACCTTTGTGAAGTGTAATGGAGAAAGATATCCTTAATTTTTTCTGAATGATTTCCATAAACGAAGCATATGCTAGGACCTTACCAAACTTTCCTTTGTAATGTGTCCGATATAAGTATTATGTTTTGTAGTTCCAACCAAACGAAACATATGTTTTTGATGGGGCTATATAATTTAAATATTTTTCCATTGACAATGATAGGTCTCAAAGTTTAGTTGTGGTGTTGGAATTCATATCCTAACATAACATTCTGAAAACTGAGTGGAATTGACTTCCCATAGTAATTTTTCCTCTTCATTCTAAGTTTTGATTCTAGCTTAGGTGCATTAACAAAGGTAGTCTTTCCATTAACTAATTTCTACCCACTCCAATTTAATATCTTGAGGGGTTATCCAAGATTGAATGTCAATAGGTAGGCTTGGTTGGGAAACAACTTGATCTAGGGTAAGTATGGTCAATTCTGGAGAGTATGTAATAAATAAAGAGGCATTTCATATGATGACCTTCCCTTCCCACACATTTATTCCAATTTCAACATTGGTTACACTACCAGTCTACTAGCAAAGATGTTTCGTAATGATGTGGGAAGATAATGTTATAACTTTCTAGAAGTTATATCCTCCTATGTGTGTTGTGGTAGGGATTCTTATTCAATCCTCCATGCTTGTAGTTGCTATGTATTTTTCAACATGAATCTTACCAAAACCCCTTATTCTTAATCAATGTCCAAACACCCTTGTCCTTTAGAATAATGTTAAGTTGTCATATTTGTTTGATTCCCTAACCTCCTAGTTCCTTTTGTTGAAACAAAGTTTCCCAAGTGATGAGAGGGAGGGACCCAAATGCTTTATTTTCCTTCCAACAAAAATAAAAACACATTTTTCTTAGCTTGGATATATAACTTGCTTGGAAGGGAATTATAAAGATAATAATATATTGGATTTGCAAATAGCACACTTTCGAGTAATAACACCTTGCTAGCTAAAGATACCCACAAGTATGCCCAATGGCATGTGTGAGCTTTCAATTAATACAATATATAGGTCCTTTCTCTAATCCTATAGTAGTTGGGTCATATGTGGAATCCCAAATAGGAAAATTTGTCATGCAAAATTCTTTATGGAGTAGGGAAGGAGATTATGTATCATATCCATGTGCACTTAAAGAACTAAATTGAAACAAATAAAATATTTTTTCTTGCCAATAAGAAAGGGTTTCGTGAGGCGAGAAAGGGTAAACTTTGGTGATAGAGATTGAAAGGGAATCAAGCTCCTATTTTAGTTATAGATCCTACTTTATTTTCTTTCTTACTTTGTTTAGTTTATCAAGAGAGTTAATAGTGTCGACAAAGAAGGGTGGGGAGGGAGAGAGTCTGGAGAAGGGGGTGATATAGGGATTCTTTGAGAGTTTGGTGCCATAGAAGGACCTTCTCCAATCAAATAAGGGATATGGAAAGGATTATATTGCTTACCAATTAGGTGCTCCTCTTCCTCATGTTCCTCCACCCATTTCTCAACTATTAAGGGCGGGAATGAATAAATCAAATAGCCAATTTATTTGCACATGTAGATATAGAAATATTGTCATAGTTGAGAATTTGCTAATGGGTGTTGCTCCTAAAATTTAAATCAATGGCATATGGCACATGCTCATTTAAATCTATCTCCACATAGGTTTTGGCAACTTCTAGTTGTTCCACATATAGGGTATGGTCATTTTCTCTTATGAAATTTCCCATCCAAGCCTCGTTGACATAGGAAAATGACCCTTCTAAACTTCATATGCTACCCGACAAAGACCTTTTTCCATTGAAATAGAAATCCCTCTAGTTATGGCCTAACTACCATAATTTGATCATAATATTCAAATATGCTCTCTAATCTAACTAAGCATTGTAAAGTACAAAAATATAACTGAATATGGAGTGGATGCAATGAATGAAATGTAACAAATGCAAGATGCACAATGTAACTTGTTAAATCATAATGAGAGGAACAAAAAAAGAAGGCAAAAGTTGTAATTGATAGCAGGGAGAATAGTCTATCACTACCATAAAAAATTAACCCAAAGCAAACTCTCCCATCTCCCTTCCAAATTGGAATGATAACAACATTTATGCTATACAATTTTTCTAGTTCTCTCAACATATTTGTACATGTTTTCAAATTTGATTTAAAAATTTAACAATGGCTAAAACTTCTTATTTTATTTATTATCATTATCGTTATTATTTAATTTTAAAACCTATACAAATATAATGGGAATTATAAAAAGTGTATAAAAATAAATTTGTAGCAGTCATCCTCCCCAAACTAGGTGATATATGGAAATGGGAGAGTTCACACTACTGGCATAACTTGGCCACTCACTAGCAATGAGAGTCTCACAAGGAAGGAACCCCAAGGTGATAATGGAGACACATTGGTTCCTTCCTCCAGTACATTGAGTCCTCACAACCCTAACCATCTTCAAAATCAGAAAGAAGTGCCATTACAAGAGAATCATAACTATCGTGAGTAGTAGGCCCAAAGGCCATCGTGGCCTTAACCCTCTCCAAAATTATAATGAAGTTCCATTGCAAGAGCATCATTCCCATTATGAGTAGTAGGCCTAATGACTGTCATGGTTCAAGCAAGCCCCATTTTGTATATTCCAACCCCCACTCTACCTTCAAGCTCACCTCAATCATTGGGTAATCACGACTCTTCTACTAGGAATTGGTTCTCCTAGTTGGGTAACTAGGTCTCTTCCACTCACATATGTTGTGGGTTGAAGTTTCTCCTCTACAAGATATCAGGATTTCCATCTTATAGGAATGGGAAAGTGCATCAAAAATATTATTTGGGATAGATTAAAATTCCATTATTCAAAGGAACCGAATAACATTACCCCTGATTTCCATGTTAAGTAGTTTGCAGGTAGCAAGCAAGTAGAAAATGGGTAACCCTGGCCATATTTTTTTATTGCAATGAAGACAATGTAAATCCATCTTTTGGACAAGGGATGCTACCTTATAATTTGAATCCCATAACAATAAAATTCATATTACCTTCAAAAGGAATCACACATACAAGGCCTACATGGAGTTCGTTAAGTTGGAAGAGGAAGCATGGAAATGAAACGAAGGGAAAAAACTAGAAGGTATTCCCTACTATGAAATTCCACGAATGAATACTAGGTAAAATATCTTCCAAATCATGCCGGATATGATGTGGAATACGAGGTCCTTTGTGGTACCTATATTTGACACTAAAAATAAGTTAAGAGACCTAGACATTATCTTGTTGTCCTACCTAGAATTGACTCTCACTTCGCTCTCTAAATATATCTTCCAACTTGGCAATGAGATCTGCAAAGTGAAGGCCCTTCTTACTCAATTGTTGAAGCACATTGGAAAAAAATATATAAATGACAATGACAAGGTTGGAGACCAATAATCCTGGTTGTAGGGAAGCTTATATACACCCCTTTTGTCTACTATTATGCAACAAAGCCCCCAAAACATCATAAATAGAGTAGAAAGAGTAGTCCACTCCTTAACAATGAAGAAAATAGATGAATAGAAAGCCTCTTCGAGGGGGAAACCTCCTTATACATTGTACTAAATACACAAGACAATATGATTCAAATGAAAAGGTCTCCTTGATATATATAAGAGACAAAGAGGTGCACTTACCAATAATGGATTCAAGCCAACGCCAATAATATAACAATACTAATATCAAGTGTCCAATTTAGGGGGGAATGGGCCACAATTTAGGGCTTAACATGAACCTCCCATTCATACAAGTTTTGGTTAGTTGTGGATGGTTTTGTACGAATGACTCATCTTGCCATGTCGAATCTTCTACTGGTAAATTCTTTCACTTGATGAGGTACTCAGTAATAGACAAATTTCATAGTTGTTTGGTCCTTGTTTTAGTGATTTGTTTAGGATATAATATGATTTTTCCTTATTCATCAAGCTCCAACAAGATAGTTTGAATTTGTATCTTGTCTCATATTACCTTATTTAATCAAGAAACATGGAAAACTAGGTGTACCCTTGAATACGAAGGGAGCTCCAATTTGTAAGCCATATTACCAATCTTCTGCAAAATTTTAAAAGGACCATAGTACTTGGGTACTAATTTATTGTCCTTATTTAGTTGCTTGAGGGACATTTGTTTGTAGGTTTGTAGCCTAAAATATAACCCAATCGCCTTATTCAAACTCATTTCACTGCAATGTTGATCTGTTTGTTGTTTCATCATATTTTTTGATATAACTAGGTTATCCTTCAATATTTGGAGAAATTCTTGTTGGTGCTTGAGGTGATATTCCATAGCTTGAACTTTGGATTTTCCTTTTAAGGGAGATGAGATAGATGGAGGTTGGTACCCATAAAGTTCCATAATTGGTGACATTTTGGATGATGTATAGAAGGAAGTATTGTACCACCATTCTACCAAATATAACCATTTCACCCACTATGTTTGTTTAACATATGCAAAGTAGAAAAGATAACCTTCCAACTATTTTTTCACTATCTCAATTTTCCTAGTGGATTGAGGATGATAAGATGAACTGTGAGCCAACTGGGTACCCAAACAAGAAAATAATTATGTCCAAAATTTTCTAGTGAAAATTGGATCTCTATCACTTACAACAATCTTCGGGTTTCCATGTAGCTTTTGAATTGTTTCCATGAATGTTGCAGTTACTGTACTTGCATTAAAAGGTTGAGAGAGTTCACAAAAATGTGCATACTTGGTGAGTCTAACAATAACCACCATAATAACATTCTTCCCTTCTTACTTGGGTACTATCTATGATAAAATCCATTAAGGCTTCCTCCCAGTCCTAACAAGGTATGTCTAATGGTTCTAAACACTTGGGGTTTTAATAGTTTCAACCTTTTTTTGTTGGAAAACCAAACATTATTCCAAGAAACTTTGAACATCATATTCAAGACCTTCCCAAAAAATTCCTTCTTGTCCCTATGATATGTGTTTAGGAGTCATGACTGCCCTCATATGGGAGAGGAGTGTAATTCCAAAATTACTTTTTTTTTGAGTTGGGGGTTCTTACATATGTATAAGCAATCATTATACCATAGTGAATCATTTATCCACACAAAAGTATTTGATAGACTAGGATCCTTTTGTAGCTTTTGAATGAGCATCCACAGCAATAAGTTATTCTTCCCTTGCTTATACTATCCAATTGGGTCATATAATAGATATATCACAAAGTAACACCTCAACATCCTCACCTTTTCTTGAGTGTGCATCTGCCACCATATTTTGTTTCTCCATTTTATAGATGATTTCAAATTCATATCCCAACATCTTGGTTACCCATTTTTGTTTCTCTTCTGCAGGTATTCTATGTGCCAAGAAGTATTTAAGAATATCATGATATGTTTTGACCTTGAAGTGCATACCTATTAATTAAGGACTCCATCGCTTAAGTGCATGTAGTATTTCCAACATTTCCTTCTCATAAATGGCTTTGTGTAAGTTATTTCTCTTAATTAGATAACTTTCAAAATCCAAGGGCCTTCCTTCTTGCATCAGAATAGCACTAATGTCGTTTCCTAAGGCATCGCATTCTACAATAGAGGTTTTTGTAAAATCTGGTGTGATTAGGACAAGGGTGTTGTACACTTCCTATTTAAGTTCTTCAAAACTTGATTTTCCTCTAGAGTCCAAGATAATGAATCCTTATTCAATAATGTTATCAGAGGTGCTGCTATTCTTCCATACTTTCAAACAGATTTGTAGTAGTACTCTGTCAAACCTAAGAATCCTCTAATGTTATTCAAGGCTTTGAAATCGGCCAGTCCATCATGGATTTAATTTTGTTAGGGTCCTTGATAGCTTCATGAGATAAAGACACATTTGGAAGGTTTTGCATATAATAGTTTCTCCTTTAATAGTCGTAGCACCTTGTCAACATGTTGGACATGTTCTTCCCAAGAGTTTCCATAGATTAGTATATCATCAAAAAATACTAACACGCATTTTCTAAGGTAGGGATTGAAAATGGAATTCATCAAACCTTGAAATGTGGAAGGTGCATTCGTAAGGCCAAAAGGCAGGACCTGAAATTCATAATGACCTCATGAGTTATGAATGTTTTTTTAGAATGTAATCTTCCTTCATTCTAATTTGACGATAACTTGAAAAAAGATCTAATTTTGTAAAGTAAATTGCTCCATGTAGTTCATCTAAAAGTTCATCAATGACATGAATGGGAAACTTATCTTTAATGGTGAGATTTTCTATCTCTCTATAATATGGACATATATATGCCATGATCCCTCCTTCTTGTGCACCATTACCACTGGTTTAGAGTAAGAACTTTGGCTAGGCCTAATTATGCCAGCATCTAACATTTCTTCAACCATACGCTCAATTTCGATATTCTTGCAATAGGGGTATATGTAAGGTCTTATGTTGGAGGAACACTTCCTGGAATCAAGTGGATATCATTATCACAATCTCGAGTAGGTGGAAACCCTTTTGGAATATCTTCAAATACCTTCTAATTCTTATGAATAACTCTTTGGATATAAAGGGGAATATGAGGCTTAGATGTTTGAACCCCTAGTGAGCATAATTGTGCAATTAAACCTTGACATCCCTTTTTCAACAATTTTGTCATTCCATTATATCTTATCCCCTTGCTTGGCTTCCCTATGATACCCCTTAACTCAAATTATTTTCCTTCCGAAGAAAATTTCATGAAAAGTTCTTGAAAATTAAAATCCATTGTTCCCAATGATTGTAACCATTGGACTTCGAAGACAACATCAACACCACCCATTGGAATACCAATCATTGGACTATTCAATACATATTCCCCCATAGTAAGAGTGACCTTATGGAATTTCCTTGAGAAATTAATAGTTCCTCCATATGCAATCATTAATTGAAACTTTGGTGCTAGATATTTAAAGCAATTGAGACCTTTGGATAATTTACATTGAATGAAATTATGAGTGCTATCATAATCAATTAACACTTTCACCTTTTTCTTTTTGACATCATCCTTCGATCTTTTGAGATTGAGGAGTGCTAATTTCATCCAATGCATGACACAATATGGTGGGATTAATCTCATCATGAGTAATCTATTCTATTTCTTCAAATTGAGATGGTTCTTGTTCTTTTTCTTCTTCTTCTTCTTCACATTGATCTATGTGTAATAATTTATTCTCACCACACTTGCGTCCCTTGCTATACTTGATGTCACAATTAAAGAATATACCTTTTTCTATTTTTCATCCATTTGTAGGGGTGTAAACCTTGTAGGTTGAGGTGGGTTAGAAGAAGGAACATTAATCTCTCTATAGGTGTTAGAGATGGTCAAGTTTAGTAGCCATCACCATGTTTCTAATTTCAACATTTCTTGCCAACATGAAAGCCTTCTCTAAGGTTGTTGGTTTGAAGAGAAACACCTCATGTTGAATTTTGTCCTTTAAGGTTCCAATAAAGATATACAACAATTTATCATTTGGTATGCCCTCCACTTTGAGACTCAACTTTTGAAATTGTTGAATTTGCTTGATTTTACTAGCTCCTTTTCCTTAGATTTATCAATTGCGTAAAGAAGGAATTTCTCTTAACATCATCATGATATGATATCAATTCTCCAGAGAAAATGGACCAAGAGATAATGGATTCATTTTTGTGTTCACAAATCCATTGGTACCACACAAACTACTCATGTTCTAAATATAAAGATGCAATAGTTACCTTTTGTAGATTTGGCACCTGGTGTATATTAAAGAATTGCTCCATCTGGAATATCCAATTTATGGGGTCCTTGCCAGCATACTTCCTCATGTCAATCTTGGGGAGTTAGATACCCCTTGGGGACCATTCTTGATTACTTCCATTATTAGAATCAAATCCTCTTGGATTATGCTTATTAATGGAAGGTTGCTTAACATGGACACTATCTTTATCTTCCTGAGTACCCTAGGACACATCATCACCTTTAGGGAAATTTTCCTTTGGATTTTGCATGAGCTTAGTAATCCTTTTCATATTTTCCTCTATATTATTCATCTTATTCTCTAAATTAACTACACCTACTATTCTCACGATCCCTTTAATCATATCTTCCAACTTGTACACCTGAAAAGATAGGTCTTCACTTTCATCCTAGGTGAGGGATGAATTCTATGGTGGTTTGATTGGCGAGTGATTTTTTCCACCACCTTTTGGTTCCATGTGAAACAATAAAAATAGATATCTACAATATTTATCACACCTTTGAGATCACCCAAAATATATTTTTCTACTAAAATCTATTCAAATTTAAAACATTGTGCCTTTTTCAAACCCTGATTTGTAGACTGATTTGATAGTCGAAATTCTAACTAAAGTGACCATGAAATTTTATATCCTCCGAGTTTGAAACGTTTTTCTACATTATCCTGATATGTCTTCTCTTCAATGCCACAAGTATGACCTAATTCTTATGTGCCAATAAAAAGTTGTGGCAAATTTTCCAACACTTTTTATTTTTAGCCCTTTCAAAAGAGTGAAAGTGTAATGCATACCACTTGTCCAATTTTTTGGATATGATTATGAAATTGCTACCAAAGATACCGCGGTCCTTCTTATTTATCATGCAATAGTCTTACTCTATTTGGATCTTGCATGCTCTAGATATAACAATTTTTCCCACGACACCTATTTGAGACTAGTTTTTGAACTAGTCAGAAACCTTAACTTCCATTGGGTATAACTATGAACCTTTAATGAGTTAAAATATGAAAATTATATCACAGATATCTCAGTCTATCCTCTACGTCTTCTCTAATTTTGACTATCTAAAACTTCGCAGAAAAAAAATTATAGCGAAATTCCAAGGTAACTAGTCTTGAAACTATCCAAGCTTTGATTCCAAATGTTATGCAACAATTTCCCCAAAAGAGCATAAATAGAGAAGACAAAATAGTTCACCCCTTAATAATGAAGAAAAGAGATGAATAGAAATCCTACTCGAGGGGGAAACATTCTTATACAATGTACGAAATACACAAGACAAACCAAGACAAAATGATTAAAATGAAAAGGTCTCCTTGTTATATATAGGAGACAAAGGGGTACAATCACCACTAATGGACTGAAGCTGACATCAATAATATAACAATACTAATATAAAGTGCCCAATTTAGAAGGGAATGGGCCATAATTTATGGCTTAACATATATTGTCTAGTAGTATAGTCTATTATGATAAGCTAGTTTAATTTGATATGTAAGTATAGGACAATAAAGTATGTAATTCTTCCTTAGTTATTGGTTATAAAATCTAGGATTGTGTATGAATTACAACTATAGTTTTGGTCCAATTAGAATCCTTATTGTCCCAAAAGTTCATGAATTTTGAACATTTCATTCTATGTCCAATTGAGCATTTTGTATACACATATGTTTACCTATTAATATAACAATACTACTTATATAAAAAAGATATAGTGGTCATCAAGAGATTTCTAATGGCATAAGGAGTGCTCAATTTCAAAGGATGGGTTAAAAGTTATGTAAAAAACACACAAAAATTTGTTTTTTGTGTCAAAAATCCTTAGGAGGGGTAGAGATCTGATTCATTGAATGATATATCCACCCGTCCACCTCCTCCTCTGGCATTCCTGTTCCCTCCTTTGGCTGCCTTCCATGACCTACTGCCACCACCACCGGTTGATTCATTGAATCAAGTGGTCTCTTGGTGGGATTAAAAAGTGTTTGTGTGTGTGTGTGTTCGAAGCAAAACCTATCTAGGAAACTCTAGACACTTCCCCACATGTAAACCAATCGATGTAAACTAGTGCAATTCACACGCTATAAATTGAAGTGGGCACCCCAAAATGGCAGGAATCCAACAATATTGGTAACAATCTATTAAAACCATAATTTATGTGTATGTTTTTTTTTACAAATATCTAAAAACTCATGTTTTATTAAATTATTTACACAAATATCGACTAAATTACATTTCATTTTTTATAATATTATCGATTTTTTCATGCTTATATTTAGAAAGATACACACCAATATTCAAGTATATAAAATAAGATAAAATCACCCATATGAAAAATTCATTAATCCGTTTAAGTACAAAATAATAAAATTCAATGTTTTTTAGATTATCAAACTTTGACTTTTTTTTTTCTTTTTCTTTTAAAAAAAATTGAAAAATGATTATTTTAATGTGTGCTAGCAATTAATAAAAAGGGCTTTAACAATTAAATATACGAAAATGATAAATTTGAAAAAAAAAATGTAATTCTTCTTTTTAATTTTATTATCACAAGCAGGGATGGAATTTGAGGGGTAAATATCCGTCATAGGTCAATTTACATGTCAAATACAACTAAGATTTTACGGAAACCGTTAAAATCTGGCTTAAAATATAGAAAAAGTATCAGATTTTGACTATTACCAGCAATTTTGACAGGTGCCTGTCATTTGAAATTCTTACCTTGATCACAAGCATATAAATGTTGATATGCAATTAATATTAAAAATATTAGATACATCACATGCTCATGATTATTAGCATATATACAGGTATGCGTATACTAGATACATACCTACACCTCACATGCATTTCGCTAGTATACTTATATGCTAATTAAACATTGCAAATTGTTTGAATGGATTGTTAAACTATACATTGATACTGTGTGGATTGTATTAATTAATATGATTATATCAAGAAACTATATATTAATTTAAAAGATTAATAAAATCATGAATTTAATTAATTAAATATAAGTCAAATCAAGTAAAGTATAAATTAAAATCCCACCAAATGACTTGTCAAAGAATAAAGTACCATAATTAAATATTTGGAATCATGTGTCAAGGTTGGATTTAGGAGAATTATTGTTTTAAATTATGTACCTAGGGCTTCATTTATGATACTTATTATTTTGAAATATGTGCGGAAATTCGGTTTATGACACTTATTATTGTTGAAATGTGTACGAACATTTTGTTTATAATACTTATTATTATTTTGAAATGTCTACGACATTGGTTGATGATTTTGATTATTTAAAAAAGTGTGAGGGGATACAATGGCGGAAGGAAGAGGTTTCTCCAACGGCGAGCAATATTTCTTATGCTATGCAGCATTTAATGCGACGGCGGNGGATCGATTGTAAGATCTTTTCAATTGGAAAGACAAAGACAGGAAAAGATGTGGAAATATAAACTAATTTTTGGTAAAAGGTTTTAAATATTCTTCCGATTTTTCAGTTCAGAGTTCTATAAAGTTGATCTGTATAGGAAATAGGTTCATCAAAGAGAAATTTTGGAGAAGAAAACTCAATCTTATAAGGAAAGGGGGAGATACTTTGGAAGGGAGGGGAAGAGTTTTGGGGATGTTTTGGGGTTGGATGTTCTTTTGGAAGGACTGCATAATTTTCTTGGAAATT
Source organism: Pseudotsuga menziesii (assembly GCA_001517045.1). NCBI lineage: Eukaryota > Viridiplantae > Streptophyta > Pinopsida > Pinales > Pinaceae > Pseudotsuga > Pseudotsuga menziesii. The sequence continues at coordinate 171,615 of LPNX011182917.1, forward strand.
TTATATGAGGAAGAACTTGAACTTGGAGATGATTTATGGGAAGGGAGTGCTACTGTTGTTCCTAAGAGATTTGAGCATTGGGGGCAGAGAAACTTGAAGATTTATCTAGGTCGAGGAGTCATATAGATTGTTCTCGATAGGTTGGGAGGTTAAATCAATTTGGGATACTGCTGGGCTTGGTTTGATGCAAGTTTTAGAACTTAAGGAAAGGAAAAGGCATGGGACTTTTCGAATGAGATATCCAGGTATTCCACTTCTTGAATTTATTTAAATTACTAGATTGAGTAATTTCTTACCATGAAATTTTGTGAAACCATATATATATATATATTTAAATTGTTGCTCCCATGTGTGGTACTTTGTTGAGCACTAAATATTGGGCACATTCCCCCCTACATAGTGGCGCATTACCCATTATATTGTGGTGTACTACATATTATTCGTGTTGGCTTGGGTCTATTAGTTGTTATTGTGCACCTTTGTCTCCTATATATAGGAAGGAGATATTTTCATTTTAATCATCATTGTATCTTGTCTTGTCTTATGTACTTAGTACATTGTGTAAGGAGGTTCCTACGTCGAATAAGATTGTTATTCATCTCTATTATTCATTATTAAGGTGTGGATTACTCTATTCTGATCTATTTCTGCTATTTTTATGCTATTTATGGGACTTGGTTGCATAACATTTGGAAACAAAGCTCTTTCCTCGGGACTAGTTTTTTCAAAATAAGTGATCTTGGATTTTTTGCTATAATTTTTTTTCTACAACGATTCAGACAACGAAACTTAGAAAAAACTTCTAGAACATGCTGAAGAATATGTGGTAAAAGTTTTAGATCTTTATTCATTGCAGTCTTGGAGTTACACCTCCAAGAAGTCAAGACTTCTGACTATCCCAAAAGCTAGTCTCAAACAAGTGTTCTAGGGAAAAGTGTTATATATGGAGCATTCTAGATCTAAATTGAGTAACACCTATTGCATCAGAAAGAAGATAGAACTAAGTAATTATGGTATAGTTTTCAGCCTCAGGTACAAAATTTTGGACTCGTGGCATACCGTACAAGTTCTCTCTTTTGAAAGGATAGAAAATAAGAAGTTTTTGTTCAATAACTTTTTATTTTCACATCCAAATTAGGCCGGACCCGTTGCATCAGAAAGAAGACATACCATAGTAACCAAGATAGGTTTTTCAGCCTCAAGTGCAAAATATTGGACATGTGGCATGCCGTACAAATTCACTCTCTTGAAAGGACAAAAAATAAGAAGTTTTGGGACCTTTGCAATAATTTTCCATTGTAGAATATGAATCAGGTGAGACCCATGGTTTCAGAAAGAGGACACATTAGGATACCACAGACTAAAGTTTTAGACCCAGAGGAAACAAATTTTCATATTTACCTCAACTCCAAGTTGGACACTAAACAATCTCCCAATTAAGGCTGGAAAAAGGTACATCATTTTCAATTTGAATAACTTTGAGTAGAAGGATCTATTTTGGTTAACCCTAGGGTTTGGGATATATTTATATTGTACAAAATTCCTCCCAAGGGAAGTGGAAAAAATCACACTCCACTCAAACCACCAGAGGATTCATCCCTGATATACGATGAAAGTGAAGACATATCTTTTAGGGTGTCCAAGTTGGAAGATATGATTAAAGGGATGGCTATTAAAGACGATATCAAGGGGATGGTCAGTAAATAAGATATTCAAGAATTGAAGGAACTAATAAAACATAAATTTATTCCTCATTCATCTACTCAAGAATAGGATAAGGAGGAAAAACGAGACTTATTCCAATCATGTATTGCAGAAACTGAAAAACAGTTGGAAAACAACAAGTTTGAGACCCAAAAATTTGATGATTCACTACATAATCATGTTTTCAACTCAGGTCCAAGGAACTACTCTACTCCCAAAATTAACATGAGAAATTTTAATTGAAATGATCCAATAACTTGGATATTCTAGATGGAGCAATTCTTTGATTTACACTCGCTGCCAACTTTGCAAAAGGTAATTATTGCATCCTTATATTTAGAGACTGATCAATTTCTATGGTATCAATGTATTTGTGACCATAAAAGGGACTCTATAATCTCTTGGTCAATATTCATCGAAGAATTGATTGCACATTATGAGGATATAAATAACAACAACTTCTTTAGCCAATTAGTTAATCTCAAGCAAAAAGGTCCAGTTATAGAGCACATCAAGCAATTTCAGAAGCTAAGTCTCAAAGTGAAGAATATTTCAGAAGATAATTCTTTGGATCTCTTTATTAGAACCTTGAAGGATAACATTCAATGTGAGGTGTGTATCTTCAAACCACCTTCCTTGGATAAGGCTTTCATTATGGAAAGGAAGGTTGAAAGTAAAAATATGGTGGTGGACACTAGAAATGCCACTTCCAAAACATACAAAGGGAATAAAGTTCCTTCTTCTAACCAACCTCAGAGGTTGACACCTCAACTATTGGAGGAAACAAGAGTGAAATATCTATGCTTTAATTGTGAAAACAATTACTTTAAGGGACATAAGTGTGGAGAAAATAAATTATTCTACATAGAATGTGAAGAGGAAGAACAAAAAGAATAGGAACCACATGAAGGGGATAAACTATAAGTGATTACTCCCACCATATCTTGTCATGCTTTGGTTGGATTTAGCTCTCCTCAAACTACCAATATCGATGGTATGACAAAATTGTTAAAGAAAGGACAACAAGGTGTAATTACACAGTTATGCTCACTAGATGTTCAAACATCTAAGGCTCCTTTTTCCCTAGATTTCCAAATGGTCCTTAATAAGCCTTCCAAGGTATTTGAATATATTCCAATAATTCTTCCACCTGTTTGAGATATGGACCCTGTTGTTCACTTAATTCTAGGAATACTTCCTTCTAGCATTAGACCTTACATATACCCCTATGGCCAGAAGAATGAAATGGAGCATATGGTTGAAGCAGTGGTAGGAAAATATACATTTCAAGCAGTGGTGGGAAAATCTACAGTTCAAGTAGTGGTAGATCACATAGAGCACCAACAAGTAGTTCTCCAAATCCTAAAGATGTCAAAAAACACGATGAAATAACAGGAAGATCAATGTCATCATCAAAGGAGTTTTGAAGAAGGGAAAATTGTACGAGAACCTAAACAAATCATTGGAACAAGGACCAAACAAATATGAAATCATGCTATTAATGAGTACCTCATCAAGTGTAAAAACTTACCGATTGCATATTCAACATGGGAAGACAATTCCTTCATACATATGCATCCACATATGCCCAAGCATTAAGGACAACGCTTGTCTAAAGGGGAAGGGCATGTTAAGTCCTAAATATTGGGAACATTTCCCCTTATATTGTGGTGTACTACATATTATTGATGTCGGCTTGGGTCTATTAGTGGGTCTATTAATTGTTAATATACATCTTTGTCTCCTATAAATAGGAAGGAGATATTTTTATTTTAATCATAATTGTATCTTTCCTTGTCTTATGTACTTAGTACATTGTGTAAGGAGGTTCGTCCCTCAAAGAGGATTGATATTCATCTCTATTATTCATTATTAAGACGTGAATTAATCTATTATGGTCTATTTCTACTATTTTTATGTTATTTTCGGGACTTGGTTGTATAACATAATTCACTGCAAACAATAATAGAATGATCACTACAAATAATAGTAAAATGATTTTACAGTTTGCTAATGTTTGAAAGAAATATTTGGGTTGTAAATACTATTGAATGGAAATATTACATTACTAAATAGAGGAAACTTTAAATTTCATATCCTGTTGATTCTTATGTATTTGCCATCCTTCACCTCCCACAAGGATCGTACTATACCACTCTCCTATTGCCATAATAAAAGGACCCCAAAATGTTTCTCTTATTGGGTCCCACAAGTGTGTATTTGTAAGGGTTAAACCTTTCAAGTACCTAACTCTTAACAATTATGAATCATAGTTTTTGATGATCTTGTTGCTTTTAAGTAATTTCACAAATTTTCAATATCATTGAATCCAAGAATTATAGTTCTTATTGCTTGGGAAACCAATGATAAGTTTTGTGTCCTCATTCAAAGTCATAAGTTTGAATCTAGGGGAGTAGGGTTTGCATACATCCATAGAGTACACAATCTAATCATTATACAAACGTCCCTTGTCCTACAAACAAACGAATATCACCCTTATCCCACAAACAAGGGGATCTCATACATCAATTTGACAACTAACTAAATTGTGACCTTAAATTAGATTATTGCACCAATAGTAGCATAGTATGATAGAGATGTTATCATGTACATGGGTAACACTCACATGTCATCTTAAAAGAAAAACAATACTTATAATAACTAATAAAAATATTATATGTTAATCAAATATAGATAGAAATAGAAATAGAAATACATTGTTTATATATGAAAGAGAGAGATATATGTATACCTAATATAAAAACTATTATATAGAGATAAAAGGTAGGTCAACTAGATTTACATAAAAATAGAAATACTATAAATATGATATTTACATAGAAATATCGCTACTTGTTTCTTAATATACACTTATGCCTATATCCATCTTAAATGATCGAACAATATGTGTATCAAGAGATTTGATCCCTCTCGATGCTTTAAGGAGACAATTCCAAAGCTTGAAAAAAATAGAAAGTAAGTTTTAGATGATAGTGCAAGGTTACCAAAAGAGTAGGGATGCTCCCATGCCATACATGGAAGCACATTTGAGAACTATGAGGGTTTCGATGACCTTGGAACTATATTCATCAAGCTAATTTTGAAGACGATCATCATCTATTGATTGGACAATAAAGGCTATTTTTCTCTTGGGCCTCTTCCTTCATGTCTTTTCTAATGGTTCGTTATTAAAGGTGAGAAATTCACTATTATGCTCTAAAAGATTTGAGGAAGTTTTCATTCAAAATAATAATATGCAAGGATACTTTAAAAGAAGGTAAAAGTTGAATATTGAAGCATAAATATGTGAGTTTAAGACTACCAATGTGTTGAGCTAGTAAGCTAGTAACAACTTCTCCAAGTTTTCGCAATCAAGGTCTTAAGAAGGTAAACTTGGGGACCCTTCCTAAATTTTCTTCTCACTTGACTTGAAATTCAGTTTCAGTACCTTGATGAAATAGTGTCATAGTGTCAGAGCTCATCCTTGGATCTTCGAGATTATGATGAAATTAGAATTATCTTGCATTTGTTTGCGTCTAATTTCTCCTTTTGTTTTGATCTCTGATATAATCTAGCTTGGTTTGTTTAACTTTCTCCCAAGTATATGGCCCTCATTTTTCTTTAAACTTGATCGATTATTTGATTGGAGTAATGTTTCAATGTCTTCAAATTGTGCAATGCATCGCAAAAGCTGAAGTTTTTCTTAGGGTGCGATACATCATAGCTATAAAATCTTCAAACCTTGCAATACGTCACACCCTTTTTAATTTTCAACCTCATGACAGCCTACGAAGTTGTCTTACCTTGCAATAATTCGTAGCTTTTAAAAGCTCCAACCTACAACATATCGCAAGCCTTAAATTTGTATAACGTTATGATACATCATAGGCTTCAAAATTGTGTAGATGTATTAATAAAAAAAAATTAGATTATAATTAAGGGGACATGTAGTATAACTCACGAGGGAGGGAGTTAATCTAGTGAACACAATTTAAAGTAAAGTATAAATATAGTTTAACCATTATTTATATTTTGGTAAATTAAAAAGTAATAATTAGATTATAATTAATTTAAAATTGTTAATTAAATAATAATTTAATATTTTGAACATAATAATTAGTTTTATTAATTTAAAATTTGTGAATAGTTAAATAATAGTTGTAAAGTTTTGAATAAAATTATGAAACATTAATAAATTTTATATTGCAAATAACTTAATAGATATACAATGATGATATTGCAAATAACTTAATAGATATGATGATGATGAAGAAAAAATTATGAACCATTAGTAAATTTTATATTGCAAATAACTTAATAGATATACAATTTTTAATTAACTTAATAGATATGCACTTTTTAATTTTTGATGATGATGATGATGATGATGGTGGTGGTGGTGGTGGTGGTGATGGTGATGGTGATGGTGATGATGAAATTTCATTTATCGGACCTTAAGAAGGATCATCATCAAATTTTGTCTATCGGACCTTAAGAAGGATAATACTTGGTTTACTTTAAAATCTTGTTCCTATGCTCAAAAAGCTTGCCAAGAAGCTTTCCAAGCTCACTATAGTTTTGGCAAGTTAGGAGGTTATAAAGGTTTGTATTGTAGCAAATACTATGAAACTTAGATCTAATGTGGGTGTAAGCAAGACACTCTAAGAGAAAGTGATTTTCATCCTCAACGCTCATAGACCCACACAGATGGCAAACCCTTTCCGCCCATGAAATTTTTAGGAATAGACCAACGCCCTCTTTCACTATAGAGTTCATGAGAGTTCGTTCTAATCTTGGCTATACTAATTTTCTTTCGTGAGTTAATTAATACAGAGAGATACTTCTAATATTCCAAATTAGGATTAATGACCTCCTTATAGTATCTTAATTTTCTCTTAACCGCTAAATTTTCCTCACACTAGAATTCTCTTTAAACTTAGAAGTAATAATATTTTTTAGAGTATTTGCCAATTTTTCATATGATGGAAATGCATCGTGTGTTCAGGAGCTCGTGCGCTATGCGCATGTGAACAGTGAGGGCCAAGACCTGATCGCGAGGGTTGACAGGTCGATCCCTGCAAGTAACCCCTCTGCTTTGCAATCTTGGATCAAAGTCCTTGTTCCTCAGCAGAGAGTTAGTGGCTTCATGGCTTCTCCTTCGCTAGATCCGCCTCAGGAAGAACCTTGTAATAATCAGGATCTATCTTTCCAGGCCTTGGTTGCTTCCACCCCGACCTTCCCGCAATGCTTCCTCCAGTCTCTAACTTTGTGAAGCGAGTAGCAGTGCCAAAAGTCCAAATCATGTTGGCAGCTACACGAATGAAAGCTTTGGATTTGAGCGAGAGAGGTTTAATTGGGAAATTCTCAGGGATATGGCCATCTCCAAAATCCATGGAGATTTGGATCTCCAAAAACTGGATGCCTCTCATCACCGGGGGTTTGCAACATTGTTTCTGCGGCAAAGGATTTTACACCTTTCTGTTCGAAAACAAAGAAGATAGAAATCTTATTTTCTGAAGTGGCCCTTATTTCATGGGCCCCCGAGGCCTATATCTCAACCGATGGACCCTATCCTTTGATCCAGAAAAGAATGTCCCTTCAACAGTGCCGATTTGGGTCCGGTTACCTAATTTACCTCTCCATTGCTGGAATGATGAAGCCTTGCAATCGTTTGAGAACTCTTCAGGCAGATACATAGACAAAGCCGAACCAAAAGGCCCTCTATTCGCCTCTACCAGGATTTGCGTAGAGGTAGACCTAGAGAAAGGACTTCCGAAAGGAGCTAATCTATTCATGGACGGATGGGAATTCTACCAGAAGGTAGAATATGAAAAACTACCATTCAAATGCAGGAAATGTCATGAATACAGAGACTTTGTAAAGAACTTCCCTAAATCTACACAGGAAGAAACTGAAAAAAATTCAGAAGAAGGCTGACATTAAGCAAAGAGAGGAAAAAAAAAATCCTATCTCTACTAGTAAATCTGGAAAATGGCAGGAAAAAAATCAGGAGCAACCTACTAAAAGCAAAGGAACCTACATCAGCAATCAATTTGATGCTCTCCAAACTGAAGAAGGGGAAATCCCCAATCTAGAAACTCAGAACAAGGAATATATAATAGAAAGCAACAGGACCCAGTCCCCTGCAACATTCTGCCCAATAGTGGTAGAAGAGGTCTTAGAGAAGGTTCTTAATAGGTCGGTTTCCCCTAGAGGAACTTGGGCAGATATGGTGGCAAAAGATGAAGAGAACATTGGGAAAATAGATGAAAGATCACCTTCCCCTGGAGGAACATGGGTGGAAATGGTTAGGCACAATAGGATCAACCCAAAGATTGCATCCCCAGGCCAGTCATCATCTCAAGAATCCCAGGAAATAGCAGGGCTAGGGCCATCCCAAGCCACGAGAGGAAGAAAATATCAAAGGCAACAACAAGAGCAAGAGGCAAAAAGAGAATTAGAATTAGGAAGACTACTCAACATAGAAGATATCGGACTACTTTAGAATGTCAAATATTCTGGAGCCAAAGACTTCAGATACCGAGCAGGATCTCATACATCCAAGAAATAATGAATCTAGTGTCTTGGAATTGCAGAGGTCTGGGAGGATCAATCAAGGTAGAAGCTTTGAAAAACATCATAAATACTTAGAAACCAGACATTTTGCTCATCCAGGAGACTAAGATGCCAGAAGATGAGGTTATGAGTAGGTCATCCCTCTTCTGGAAATTCAGTATTGGGAAGGCCATAAGTTATAGAGGCGCTTTAGGTGGAATAGAAACCTTCTGCAAAGCAGATAAATTCAATTTTTAATCAGCAAAAGAAAACACACACTGGTTATTAGTAGAAGTGCAAAACAAAAGCAATCAGGAAATGATTTATATTTGAAATGTATATGGGCCTATCCATTACAGAGAAAAAATGGATTTTTGGGGATTCTTAATCTCTTTAAAGGTGGATATGCATGGGAAAGATGTGATCATAGCTAGAGATTTCAATACAACAAAATCGATCTTGGAAAAAAGAGGAGGTTCGATCATCAGAGATCCCTTTGGTGAAAAGCTCGAAGATTTAATGGCAGATCTAGATCTTCTGGATCCTATGCCCAAAAATGGGAGATTCACTTGGAGCAACAAGAGAACTGGACCAGGGCACATTGCAGCAAGACTAGATCATTTTCTGGTAAGTACAACCTTCCTCCAAAAATATGTTCTTCCTTCTTCTCACGTTATCTCTTCAACTACCTCTGATCATAAGCCCATCTCCCTCTCCTTCACCCTTGCAACTAACCTGGGGTCTATTCCCTTCAGGTTCAACCCCATATGGTTACACAACACCAAAAATTTAAATCTTATTCACACAGACTGGAACTCTTCCTTTTTCAGCTCCCCCAACTTCATATGGGAGTCTAAGCTTAGGGTTGTTCGCTCTTCCTTGAAAAAATGGGCAGTGACCTCCTACTATGAACTTGCCATTGTAAATAAAATCCTTCAATCAGATTTGAACACCCTCCACTCTAAAATGGAAGAAGAAGAGATCACTCCTGAAATCTTGGCTCATGAAAAGGCCTTAAATGGTGAAATTCTAAAAGCAGCCAGACATGAAGAAGAATTTCTGAGAATTAAATCTCACCAACTTTGGTTAAAGGGAGGAGATAAAAACACTAGCTACTTTCATAAACAAACCAAAATCAGAATGAGCTACAACTTCATCAATGAATTGAAAAACAACAATAACCAAACAATCTCCGGGCAAGACAATATTAAGAAGTTGGCTTTGAAACACTTCAATAAACTATATTCAGACAGTGGTGAGACAGATCCTTTCTCCGAAGCGGATCTGCTTTCAGACATTCATTCTTGCATTTCTGAAGAAGAGAACAAGCAGCTAGAAAAGAAAATATCTGAAAATGAGATTATAGAAGCAATATGGACTCTCCACCCTGACAAATCCCCAGGACCTGACGGGTTTACGATCAACTTCTATCGAGCTTCCTGGGACATCATCAAATAAGATCTAAAGAAAATGCTAAACTGGACCAGAAAAAAGAAGAAGATAAAATTAGAGGAGCCACAAATTCCACCTTCTTGGCTTTAATCCCAAAAGAAAAAAATCCTAAAGGTTCTGCCCCATCTCCTTATGTAACACTTCTTACAAAATTCTTACCAAAATCTTTGCTACAAGAATGAAACAAATCATGGCAATGATTATTTCGGAAACACAAGGAGGTTTCATTGTTGGAAGGCAGATCATGGATAGCATAATCATAGTCCAGGAGGCCATCCATTCAAGCATGGAGCGCAAACAACAAGGAATGGCCATCAATATGGACATGGAAAACGCTTTTAATAGGGTTAATCACTAGTTTTTATTTGAGTTCATGCTCAAAATGGGATTTTCCAAAAAATTATGCACATGGATCAAAGCATGCATTGGCAGCCCATGGATCACATCGCTTGTCAATGGTAGACCCGCAGGATTCTTTCAATCCTCTCGAGGACTCCATCAAGGCTGCCAGCCATCCCCTCTTTTATACCTCATTGTAGCTGAGTCATTGAGCAAGAGGCTACAGGCCCTGCAAAACAATGGAGAACTCAAAGGCCTAAAAATTGCCAGAGAAATAAAAAACGCCAATCACGCTCAGTATGCAGATGATACTATTCTTCTAGGAGGAGCCTCCGTCATAATTGCTAAAGATTTAAAGAAGTCATATCCATCTTTTTCAAAGCATCGAACGGGAAAGTCAATGCAATTAAAACCAAAATCTATGGTTGGAATTGTGCTGCTAGGACCATGGCTAGGATAGCCAGGACGATTGAATATGAAGGCAGCATAAAAGTGAACTCCTTTAGATATCTCGGAATCTCGATTCACAAAGGGAAAAATAAAAAATCTGATTGGAAAGATCTGGTACTAAAAATCAAGATAAAATACAATCTTTGGGAGCTATATGGCTCAACCCAGCAAGGAAATTGACTCTCATCAATGCGGTTCTAGAAGCGTTCCCTATCTTCACATGCTCCATTTCATTAGCCCTCAATTCAATTATTCAGGAGATTGGAAAAGAGCTTAGATGCTTCCTCTGGCAAGGAGGAAAACACAACGACACTAAGAAGATTCATCTTATCAATTGGGACATGGTATGCAGGAAAAAAAATAGTGGAGAAGCGGGTGTCAAATAATTGGCTGCCATGAATGTTGCTTTAGGTGTAAAAATCATTTGGAAAATGATTTCAGGAAATAGATCTTGGTGGAAGGATGCACTAAGGAAGAAATACTTGAATGGAAACAGAGACAAATGCTTGACTTTCATTCCAAATAACCAAAATGTGTCTCTAATTTGGAAATTATGTCAAAATACAACATTCATCATCCAAGACGATCTGCAATGGTCAACTGGAAACAGAAGGAAAATTCGGATTTGAGAAGACAGTGTGGGAATTACACAACAACGTGACAGATTCATGGATCTCAAAAGATGGATGGACAGTCAAGATATCTTCATGATCAGTGACTTATCGTGTTGGCATAGCAGTGGAAGATGGGCTGGGTGTAGAACATTGGAAATGCCAGACTGTTTGAAGCCGGACTACAATCTGCTGCAATTTCTCCTCCAAGGTTTGTTGCCGATCCACATCAATTTAAAAGATTCCAGAAGCTGGGGAAATTTAGGAATATACACAGTAAAAGCTGGATACAATCCAATTCAAAATAATAGCAGAAAAGAGGGCATTTGGAAAAATGTATGGAACGCTGATGGACTTCCTAAAATATTTTTTTTTTGCTGGCTATTAGTTCACCAGAAAATCCTGACAACCGAGAATTTAAAAAAGAGGGGAATTGAAGGACCATCTCGCTGCATTCTGTGCAAAAATGCAAAAGAAACGTAGAAGCATCTCTTTCTGGATTGCTCCTTTGCTAACGAGGTTTGGTGCTCAGGTCTTAAAGAGCTTCATTTTAATATCACTCTCCCTACAAAGACTATTACCAAGGTACTTTATTTAAAAAACCAAATTTCACGAGAGCACGGCTTGCGCTCCCCAAATATGTCTGCTGGAAGATATGGATAGGCAGAAACAAAGGCTTATTTGAAAACCTGAATCTATCTCTGGTTAGAGTCTCCTTTTTTGCTAAAGCACTATGGACAGAAGCTCTTCTATCCAATGGATTGCGGCACTTACATCTTGAGCCGTTAAAATACTCTGAGAAAAGTTGGACTAGAGATCTTCTTTTCCCTCTCAAGTCTTCTTGTAGATGCTAAAAAACCCAACACTTTAAGATGGCAGATCCGAAAGAACCTCAAAATTTTCAGCAAATGGTGGACAAAGTTGGAGTTTCATACTCTTTTTTTTTATGGGGCCTCCAAAGGAAATCCGGGATTGTCAAGTGCGGGAGGGGTAATTTTTGATCGGGTGGAACAAATAGAAAGATTTTGCTTGGGGCATTGGGAGGAAAACCAACAACTTTGCGGAGTGGCTAGCTTTACTGAAAGGGCTGGAAATTGCTATCACTCTAGGAATCAAAGATCTAGTAGTGTTCAGGGATTTGCTACTAGTCATTAGAGAGGTAAGGAAGCTAGTAAAAAATTATAAAAGCCCTTCCAACAAGATGCATCACATTTTCATCAGTCTTATTAATGAATTTAATGCTGTCAACTTTCTGCATATCAAATGGAAAACACAGGAGTGCAACTTGACTATGGTTGCATGATTAGCAATGGGAACATTCCTGAACATTGCTGGGTCCCTTGATTCTGGAGCAGTTTTGTCTTCCATCCATTGAAGAACCCTTTTTGCTGACTTTGAAAGAATTTAGGACAGCTGCAAGAGTTTCTCTGATATGTTCATTTTTTGTCTTCTCATTCTCGGGAAATTTGTAAGAATCTATAGCCATCGCAGATTCGAAAAGTTTAGAGATAAGACTCACTTTGTAAGGGAAGAGCAAGATATTATGGTTTTTGAAATCCTAGGGATTCAATCCATAAATTTGCCACTGTAATTTTCTTCTTCTTTTTTAATACAATCACCACTTACCCGTTCTTGTTAAAAAAAAAAAAATTGACATTAGCAATGTTCTGCAAAATGTCGTTATCATTAATTCCTCAATGGTTTAACCAGGCCATGGTATCTTTACACCAACACCGCTTGAGGCGTAGTTGGTTTTTACTTGAGTTTAAAACAATTTTAGGAAGTCTCTTGTTTCCCATGTTATTTATCTTATGCGTGTACATCAGGTACCTAGTCATAGCCATGCTCTCGATGGGGAAAGACCCACTTCTATAAGGAGAATAGGATAAAGCGTATTGCTTTTAATTTTGAGGTTACAAGTTATAAACCACTTCTATAATAAATTCTATAATAAAATTTTAGCACTCTTTATTAATGGATTTTATTTTTATATGTTTCATGAAATATTTCTTTCTCATATACAACGAAATTGTCATTTGTAACTTATCTAATTTAAAAGGTTTGTTGTTATTTGAGCATTTACAAGGTTGTTTATAAGTTTAGGTATTATTTATACACGATATCTACAATTCCTAATTCTTGTGATGGAATGTGAGTGTCCATTGGGGCATGAATTATAGGGAGAAGCAAGTATTCATACTTTAAAAAATGGAAGTCAATCTAAAGTCAAACACAAAAGTTTATGAAAAGAAATTCAGATTTTTCTAATTGATTGTAATTTCAAAAACCAAAATTTGTAATTTTAGCAACAAGAGATTTATAAAAAATAAATGCATTTTTTTGACAAGAAATTGCAATTTTGGCAATTTCAACAGTTAATTAATTGTAATTTGGATAATTGCATATTGCAATTGCATGAATTTTTTAATTCAAATTGCAATTTCAACTTCAAGAATTTTAGGCTTTCTACATTTCAATAACTACATATTTGGGAGTCAAATCCCAATATCATAGTTGGTTTGGACATGCCTCATTTTGGATGGCAAGCTGAAATTTCAACAATTTATTATTGCAATTTCAACATTCAAGAATTCCAATTTCACTTGATTATGAGCAATTGCCATTTAAGTGCAGACATTGTCATGGCTACGGGCATTTTGCCAGATCATCGCAAGAAGAAATATGATGAAGAAGCTACCAAACAAAAGGGAGAACAATGGACACGAGTCCAAAAAACAAATTCAATGAAGCAAGGAAATAATTCAAAGGGAAAAAGAGAAGAAATGGTGTTGGGTAGTAATCCCACCGGACAAAAACAACATGAAATTGGAACAGCTATGAAGGAAGTAACAACTCAAAATAATTTCGAAGTTCTGAGCAATCCTAAAGATCAACCTTCAATTCTTGAAGAGGGAGAAGTTCCTTCATCTCAAGATCAAACTCGAGAAGAAAACAGAGCACCAACTGAGTCGAATCTTGGTTCCCCCGCTGATGGACACTCTCCTACATAGGCAGAAATGGACAAAAAAGAAAACCATGGAATACTCTAGCTCATCTAAAAAAGATTCTATTGAGTGGTCCTCAAAAAAGGATGTAAATCTCTTAAGAAGATTCGGGAGGAAGAAGCTGAACACCTGAAGATGCAAGGAAGTCAAGCTACAATCGAGATGTCGATTGCCAGGAATACCAGGGCTAGACCTTCAAAAGGAGGCCCTCTTCCTTCTGCCAACAATAAATAATGAACATTGTCTCTTGGAATTGCAGAGGGCTTGGAAATTCATCGAAAGTGGAAGCTGTGAAAGATCTCTTAAGAATGTCTCCTCTTGATGTTCTTTTGATCCAAGAGAAAAAAATTGACGAAGATTGCCTTCTTTCCTTAAGTAAAAGGAACTGGAAAATGAATGAAGGGTTGGCGGTGAGTGCTCGAGGTTCTGCTGGGGGAATTGCAACCTTGTGGATAGAGAACCTTTTCTTTCTGAAAAACTCACATGTAACACAACATTGGAATTTTTCCAAACTCCAACATCTCCCAAATATGATTTACTTTGTTCTTTTTAATCTTTACGTGCTTGGCAATTTCCAGGAGAAACGAGAATGTTGGAATTCTCTGTCAGAATTTATTGCTGCGAATTCTCTTTCAAATATTATGGTTACTGGTGATTTAAATATCACGATGGATCCTAAAGAAAAGAAAGGTGGAATCTGCGGGAGAGATCCCATGCTTAAAATGGTGGAGAAATTCATTTCTCTCTGGGATTTGATCGATTTTAAACCTAAAAAGGGAATATATACTTGGACGAATAATCGAATTGGAGAAGCAAACATCTCTTCTAGGTTGGATCGATTTCTTGTTTAGATCTCTCTGCTGATGGAATTTTTTTTTTATCTCCTCAAGTATCTTGCCCAAGCTTCCCTCGGACCAGAAGCCGATAATATTGAAGCTAGAAGAGGAAGAGGATCTCGGTCCCATCCCCTTTCAGTTTAGTCCACTATGGATTGGCAGAGATGGGTTTATGCATGTTATATCCGAGGCGTGGGATCTTCTTGTCTTTGGATCGCCGAACTTTGTGTGGGAGAGGAAACTTAAAAACACCAAAGTTGCGTTAAAGGAATGGGTTAAACTCTCTCAGAAAAATCCAATAAGTGAAATAAAAGAGGACCTGGAAAAATTAGTGGAAATCCAATTGGAAATGGAAGAATCAGGAAATTACCTCTGCCATGTTGGAAAAAGTGCAAACAACTCAATTTAACTCCTTTCGTGCTTTCAGGCAAGAAGAAGAACATTGGAGGTTGAAATCACGTAGTATTTGGATGAAAGCGGGAGATCAGAATACATCTTTTTTCCACAAGAAGTATAGAGCTAGACTCTCCCAAAATCATATTTCTAAAATATCCTCTCTGTCTGGGGAAAATTTTAAAGACATTTCTCAAATTGAACAAGCGGCTGAAGTTCATTTTCAGAGTTTGTATAGAGAAGATGGCTCTTTTGGTTCTGATTTAACCTCTGAATTTTTGGCTAATATTCCTTGTCTAGTCAGGAAGGATGAAAATGATGAGTTAATGAAGCCTTTTTTGGAGGAAGAGATCATAGATGTTATTTGGTCTATGGATCCGGATAAAGCCCCAGGCCCTGATGGATTCTCTTTTTATTTTTATAGAGTTTGTTGGACAATAATCAGGAAAGATTTGCTCTGGATGATCAAAGCATTTCAGTAAAAAGCCAAAGTGGGTGGAAGCACAAAATCCACTTTCCTTGCACTCATTCCTAAACAAGTTAATCCTTCTACTTTTGATCGATTCAGTCCCATTTCTCTTTGTAATGCATCCTATAAAATTTTCTCTAAACTCTTAGCTAACAGGCTCAAACCTTTTCTTGGGAAGTTGAAATCACCTCTTCAAGGAGGGTTTGTAAAAGGGAGGCATATATTGGGCAATGCGATCCAAGTTTAGGAAGCCATGCAATCTAGTTTTCAAAGAAAGGAGAAGGGCATGCTAATTAAACTTGATATGGAAAATGCCTTTGATAGAGTAAAGCTATCTTTTCTTTACTCAGTTCTCCATTCTTTTGGTTTTAGCTCTGCTTTTATAAATTTGATAAAATCTTGTACTGATATGCCCTAGATAGCACCATTGGTTAATGGCAGACCTGCAAATTTCTTTTAAGCTACCAGGGGTCTTTGATAGGGCTGTCCCCTCTTGCCATTTCTATACATTCTAATGGTTGATACTTTGAATAGAAAGTTAATTGCAGGGAAAAATGAAGGGATTATACTAGGCATCCATTCAACTAGTGGAGTTGAAGCTATTAACCATGCTCTCTTTGCGGATGATACTTTGCTTCTGGGAGGGGCTTCAGTCAATATGGAAAGAGTTTTTACAAAAATTATGCACCATTTTTGTATAATTTCTAGGGATCTTATTAACAATCGCAAAAGTGATGTGTATAGTTGGAATGTAGATCATTCTACGGTTGCAAACATATCTTATATTTTAGGCTTTGAAGGATATGCTACTTGGGATAAGGTTAAGTATTTGGGACTTCCTTTAACCCTGGGAAAAAACAAACCTTCTCTCTCGTTGGAAATCATTGGCAAGTTAAAAGCAAAGATCGCCTTGTGGGGTGGCCATTGGCTCACGAAGGAAGGGAAGCTTACTCTGATTAAGTCAACTCTCTCAGCTCTTCCTATTTACCAATCATCTCTTCTCTTGGCCCCTAAATTGATTATGGATAAGATATTTCCTCTGGAGAGGTGGAAAAGGAAACCAGAACCGAATGCATTTGGTCAATTGGGATATGGTTAAAAGACCTATACTAGAAGGTGGATTGCATATTAGAGATCCGGGATTGGTTAATTTAGCTATGGGAGGCAAATTACTATGGAAGCTTTTCCCTTATAAAAAGCATTCGGTAAGTCAAATTTTCTAGAAAAAATATCTTAAAGGAGGATCTCTAAAAAATATTTAGATGACAAATACACCCAAAGGTTCAATTACTTGGAATTTATGCAGAAGAGGACTCGAATTCTTTACCCACTATCTATATTGTATTCTTGGCAATGGCAGAAATACTCTTCTGTGGGATGATAAAATAAAAGGTAATGTCCCTCTCATTTCTGATTTATCCCTCTCTAAGATTAAGCTTCGGTTAATAAATAAAGGCATGTTAAAACTCTCGAATATCAGTTCCTGGGACAACCATGGAAACTGGTTGCGTGGAAATTCCCATAATTGTCAGATCGTGCTCCCACTCTTCTCTTTCAACTGTCTTTGTTGAGGAATAAAATTTCTAGACTAGCTCCCATTCATTTAACGTGCAAGGATGTGTGGCGTTGGGGTCCCTTTGGCTCCTACACTGCTGCACATGGTTATTTGACTTTGCATCATTCCTTTGGCTCTGTCCACAGCGCTGAATTCTGGAACACGGTTTGGAAATCGCCCAGCCTACCAAAAGTTAATTTTTTCACGTGGTCTCTTATGCACTGGAAAGTATTAACTGGTGAGAATGTATAAAAACATAGTTTTTTTGGACCTTTTAGATGCAGTTTTTGTCTTCAAGCTACCGAAACTTCAACACATCTATTTGTTGGATGCGTTTTTACACAGAAAGCTTGGGCTTATATCTTGAGTGGGATGCCTTATCTCTCTATCCCTTCAAATTCAGATCATGTTAATTTGTTTAAGAATTGGAAATCAAGGTATCTTGGTCTTCTTTCAACCAGTTATGAATGGAGGAAAATATGGCAAGCTATTCCAAAATTTCTATGGTGGAAAATTTGGTTAGATTAAAATGATTCGATTTTTAACAGTAAAGTCACTAAGCCAGAAATTGTAGCAATAAAAGCTAAGGCTCTTCTTTTGGAAGTAGTGGGGAATGTTCAAATTGATGCCATTAAATTTGAAGTTGAGCATAAATGGCTTGGCTCACTGCACGTGGATAAAATTCAGTTGGGTATGGGAAAACTTGTTTTTAAACCAAGCTGGAAGGTCAAAATCTTGGAAAAGGAATTTACAGAATGGTGGCAAAAGAAAAATAAAGTTTTAATCTTCTTTGACGGAGCATTAAAAGGAAATCCACAGAAAGTTGGGGCAAGGGG
Source organism: Pseudotsuga menziesii (assembly GCA_001517045.1). NCBI lineage: Eukaryota > Viridiplantae > Streptophyta > Pinopsida > Pinales > Pinaceae > Pseudotsuga > Pseudotsuga menziesii. Next base: position 189,820 of record LPNX011182917.1, read on the forward strand.
ACTGATTTTCTACCTAGGAGGAAGGATTGAAACTAGCTTCAATTGGGGAGTTGGACAACTTACAAATAACCAAGTAGAATTATTTGCACTTCTAAAAGCCTGTCAAATTGCAAAGGCAGTTGGACATAACAACATTCAAATCTTTGGAGACTCATAAATTATAATAAAAGTTCTAAACTCTGCTTCAAAGTTCAACAACCTCAGTCTGAACGTGACAATGCAAAGGCCGCACTTCATCTTGATAGACTATGTTTCTGTCTTCTCCTATCACATTCTCCGTGACTTGAATAAGCTAGCAGACTGCAAAACAAATCAAGGATGCCTTCTTCCTCCAGGAATGCTAAGCTTACATGAAGGTCCTAGTTCGATGCATCCCATTCCTTAATCTTGTTGAGAAGATTTGGAATCATGGAATTGTATATTTCGGATTAGCTGTAATTGGGTGAAGGCCCATCAATTCTTTATCAATAAAAAAAAATATCTTTTTGGTTAAAAAAAAAATTCCAATTTCAACAAATGGATAATTATAAAATTCGTGACTTCTTAATGAGAAGTTGAAAGTATGGCATAAAAAATGCAATTTCAACATTCAAGAATTGCAATTTCAAGAAATGGAGAATTATAAAATTTTGACTGCTTAATGAGAAATTGAAACTATTGCATCCACAGTTTCAACAATTCCTTGGTTGTAATTTTGATGCTTTCATATATTGCAATTCTAAGAATTTTTTATTCAAAGTGCAATTTTAACTTTAGGAAATTGCAATTTCACAAATTCAACAATAAAAAGATTGAGAAGAAATTCATTTTTTTAATGACAAAAAAACAATTTCAAGCTTTCATTGGACAATTTCAACAATTAATTGGTTGCAATTTTGATAATTACATATATTGTAATCCTTAGAATTTTTTATTCAAATTGTAATTTCAACTTTAAGAAATTGCAATACAATTTTAACAAATAAAATATCAAGGAGAAATTTTAGTTTCAACAACTACAAATTCACAATTTAAAGAAGTATATGGCTCATAAAAAATTCACATTTTTTAACCAAAATTGCAATTTCAACATTTAATGGTTTCAATAACCAAGAGTTGCAATTTTAACATTTGGAGAATTATAAAAAGTGCATTTCTTTAAGAGATTGCAATTTTAGAAACCAAATATTCCAATTTTGGCAATTTCAACAATTAACCAATTGCAATTTAATGGAGGCTATAATTTTTTTTATTTTTTGTTAAAATTGTTGAAATTGAAAATGTAAGATTGTCGTTACTTATTGACTTTTTTCCCTACAATCCGTTCTAGCCAAAAAACAAACCTATAAACCATAATAATATTAAACAATTAAAATGGAACATGCCCATTAAGGGATTATTTATTTCTACCAACCTTAGACGACGTCTGGATATCAATTGAACCCATGAAACCCCAAGGTGTATCTTCATAAACTAGTATAAGCTTCATGGTATATATATATATATATATATATATATATATATATATATATATATGTATGTATGTATGTATGTATGTATGTATGTATGTNTCCAAACCAATGGGTATGGGTGCGATGTAATCTAGTTTTTTTTGAATGGTCTACTTGACATGGTGTGAATACGTTTTTGTTATATGAGTAAGAATGTTGTTGTGCTTTATTAGATGAAAGCACTTATGAAATATTTTAAAATTTTGAGTGTTGTGGGCATAATCAAACCTAATTTTATTAATTGTATTTATGTGTTGTATCTAGGATTTGTTGTTTAAGAATAGATTTTGTAAATATTCCATGAATTATTGAATGCTTAGTAAATTGGAATTGATTTGTTATCCAATTCCAAGTCTATTGGTTCGTTGTTAGTTTTACATTGTTATTTAAAATAAAGAAGGACAAAGTATTTGTTGTACAATGCCATTTCATTTTGGGAGGAGGAACCATATATTCTTGTTCACTTTGTTTTGCCATTTTATCCAAGAATAAGGAATAATAAGGAATTTGTTGTTTGCTTTATATTGTCCTTTCGTTTGGTAAAAGAATGAGATAATTGTTGTTACTTTCAAAATGGTAAATTAATGGGTAATGGATTATAATAATCAATATTATTTTAAATATGTTGCTATTTGGGATGTTTTTGTCATATTTTTATGATAATTTTTGTTTCTAAATATGGTTTAAATGGAGAAGAATTACTAGAATTGCAAATATAAATTGTTGAGATTTTACAAGGACCAAAAAAGGATTTGAGAGCATCAAATTCATTTATATGATAAACAAATATCTAAAAAAGTATAGGCAGTGATGATAGCCTAAAAAATTCTAAATCATATGAGTAGTGAGGTGCTTTATAGCCCAATATAGGGGATATGTTGTAATGTTTGTTATCTAACATAACATGACTAAATACAAAATAATTTTTTAAAAGCATATCTTAAATCTAGATCTATCAAGCACTAAAAGGGATCAGATTCCTTTAGGTGTAATATTTTTTTTATCTTAAATTTTTTATGCATAAGAATATACGAATGTGCATTTGAGATTTTATTTGAATGAGAAATTGAACAAGTATGAGTTCACACTCTTTGAAGATGATGACATTGCAAGTTAAATGTGGTAGCGATGATGGAAATATATGCTAGTTTGATTTTGATATTTGTATTTGGACGATGATTTGTGATGTTACTTTTGTTTTTGGTGGTAACATTTGAGTTAGAAAATAATTATGTACTTTTTCTCTATCCTAATTAAAAAATAGTCACATTTTGTTTAGTTTTTGGTGTAGTAGAGAGAGTGCTACCATTTCTCTTACTACATGGAATTTTTTGTGTTGGTTCAAGTTCCAAACCACAAATCTAGATATTCTTTCTAAGATAGTTTCATAGAAAAAATTATCTTATAATATTTATGGTTGTATGCAATTGTAAGTAGTTGAGGGAAAGATATTAATATATTGTTGGTTCCATTGTAGTTCGATGGCCAGATCTATGGCAACTCAAAGTGCAATTGGAGAAAATGTGCATAAGAAGAACGAATAATGAATAAAATTCATGTTGATTTTCTTGAGCAAACTCTTTTTTAGATACACTGGAAAGTTATTTTTCTCTAAGATCCATGTAGGCATCTCTAGTTATTTACAACATGTGCAAATTGTAGAGAAATAAGAGAGTATACACGGTTTCTTCACACACCAAAAACCCTTTCTTGTTGATTTATTAAACATCAAATAATGTTACATATTTATATATCAATCATTGATTTAAGATAGACACGATATCTTAGAAAACTAACAACCTATTGGGAGAATATATCAACAACATACAAAAGTAGGAGTTAACTAGTTGGAGAGAACATCTCATATCCAACTAGATCTAACCACCTCTTAAAACATAGAAACAAAGTTATCATGTCGAAACAAACTCGACTTCGTAATGACCAATCCAATAATAAACCACAACCTTTAGTATGATTATGTATCACACATTTATTTATGAGTCAAACAAGAGTAACCTATTCCAACAATCCCCCTTAATGGGTACTTGTCTCAATCTCCATTAGGTTGGGTCGTCATCTACATATTTAACTAGCTTCCTGATCAACAAAATCTATGTATGGTCCAACCTAACACTTGCATCGTGTACCTTGATCATGTAGACATCGTCAAAATGTCAACATCCATATAAATGAACAATTGTCCACCAAAATACATGGGTACTTAATCTCTACAACCAATAGTTGAGTAGGATGTCCTTTAGGTACATGGTTCATACAAATTCTTTATGAACTCCCCTTGAATGTACATAAAAATTTATGCCTCTAAGAACCTCCCATGATTTACTCTACTGACACATGACTCACTCCATGTGTTTAACAACCCTATAATGGAAGTTTTACACTATTGAACAAGTTGTCCAAATTAAGGACACATGGAAAAGGGTTATGCATGCCTATCCAAGTCTTACAACGATATGCCCTTTACATGTTGCATACAAAGATACAAGTACACACAATTTACATACTCCACCTTGTGGAGAAACTAAGTACAAGATTTTATAATATTTCCTAGGTGTCATTACTATACTTCTCCCAAGTACCAACTCTAGGGAATATATAAGCTCAAAATTTTCAAATACCAATACATAGGATTTATGCATAACATCCTAGACTTGCTACAAATACAAGCTATGATTCACATTTTTATATGGTCCACTATTTTATAGAACAAATCACGCAAACTTTACCTCAGTTATCTATCACCATTTGATCTCCACTATTTCCACATGCATTAAGACTAGCATATTTTGGACCAAACTCCAAAAAGAAATGTGTATTACATACAAAACAACATTTCTATCCTTCCCACTACAATCTCACCGTTCCAACTCAAAATTAAGTCTACCATCAACCCTTGACCTTTCCAGTGAGAAAAATGCAACTTCAATGTATCTTTAATTATCATGATAATCAACCAATGATTATTCACCGAAGCAAGTTTCCTTCATTTATGAACCAAAGTGTTTGTGCTCCTTCATTCACTTATAAAGATGCCATCTCAAACAAGATTCCAATTGAGAATCAACCATACCTTTGGGACAAACATTAGTACCAAACAGTTTGATTGGGAACCTACTATACTTCAAGGCCTAACATCGACCTTATTCCAAAGATTAAACAATTGTCCATCTTATAAATGTATTCCCATCTACCAAGGAACCTAGGTATCCAACCATGGTGCTCATCAATTTTCTATGGAAATAATCTGGATATAGGATATATTCGAGTCAATTCAACATTTTTATGAACCCTCTAATGAGGACCTATGGTGCAACATTTATCAAACAATCTATCATCAAGGAACAACTAGAGGAAACAAAACTTGTAGTTGTATTTCCCATTGAGCTACAACACACTTTACCAAGCAAATTTATGAATGACTTTTACATTACAAAATATTGCAATGTAGGGCTACGAAAAATCTACAAGAGATAATGACACATATGACCAAATGCTTCTAATTGTATGTTTATTTGGAATCATGAATACTCTAGGCATCTTCATTTGCATCTTCAACATCTTGAATCAATTTTCAACATCTTTGTCTAATATTCTTCTTTTAGCTTCCATATTCACTAAGCAGTTACTATAGTAGTCAATTCTAGCAAACCTATATTAAAATATCAAAACATATTAAGTTGACTAAGCTAAATATGCCTCTTAATTTCTAACTCTAATAATTTGTAAGAAAAATTCACTTCACCATGACCCTCCTCTTCTTGATAACCATAATCCTCTTACCCCAAACAAATTGGACCTGTTGAAGCATGCACCCAAATTGTCCTTGCAATATTTAAAAGGATATTTGCATGCCCTAATAAACACTCTCATTCCATCACAAATCTTAGGAATTGTAGATATAGTGTATAAGTAATACCTAAACTTATAAGCAACTTTGTAGATGATCCAATAACAACAAACCCTCTAAATTAGATACATTACAATTAAAAAATAAATCCAGGAATGCTAACATTTTATCATATAACTTCTTATATATTTAATAAATTAAAAAATTAAAAAATGTATATCTATTAAGTTATTTGCAATGTAAATTTTTTTTTTAAAATAAAAATTATTTTATATATTTTTAAAGACTCCCATTTTTAATAAAACTTTACAAATATTATTTAACTATTTATAAATTTTAGATTATAGTAAAACTAATTATTACTTTCAAAAAAACTATATTATTATTTGATTTACAATTTTTAAATTAATTATATTCTAATTATTATTTTTTGATTGACCAAAATTACTATTTTTTAATTTACCAAATTTTAAATATTGATTAAACTACATTAATATTTCAAATTTTGTACCCGGATGTGGGTGAAAGGCACGGGGAGGAGACTACCAGACATCTGGACGGAGATCACGAGGTATTGCCACGAGGAGAAGGTGGTTTTTCCACAGGGCCAGGGATGGAATGCCACGAGGATGGCGGTGGCGTATGACAACCATGAGGTAGGAGAGGAAGGGACAGGGAATCAACGTGGCGCGCTTGAAATAGATGCAGATGAAAGTATGCACAAGAGGATGGAACGTCCTCTACACTAGCAAACCTTACACAACACCGAGGGACAACTACCAGTGCTTATGGGAAATTTAAATGGAACGAAGGTGGATACAGAAAGGCATGGGGACAAGCTTGGTGAGGGGATCTCACTGCACGCGAAGGATAGGGGAACGATCGTCACAGCGGGCCGAAGCCTGTGCAAATCCCTACATAATTCATCAACTGAGATTATGTGTACCTGGGTATGCATCACAAGCTATTCCTGTTGGGTGTCGAATCAATACTTAACAAAGGAGCAACAGGATCTCATAGCATTGTGGATTGTGAACAAGGTGCGGGAGAAACATTCTCATGCTGGCAGAGCCAAAGCCAGAGTTAGACTGTTTCGCAAAGTGAAGCTACCTCGTAGATAGGGACATCGAAGAGGACGTCGAATCCGCGGTTGGAAATGGCAGCTCCTATAGGGGGGGAAGGTGGCAACGAGGAAGATCAATGGGAAAGGATGTTTAATGAGGAGACGTCGGAGCACATATGCCGCTCCATAGAAGTCACGGAAGAGGAAATATTTGGGGAGTTTCGCGTGAAGCTGGGAGGAGATGTAGTAATGTCGCATTACTGGCGCCTCAAATTTATACTCTCTCACTCCATGAATGAGAGAGAGAGTTATGCGAAACTCATCTGCATCACCGTAGGAAAGTTCAAAGATGAGGCAGAAAACAATCTTGGGCATATGCGTAGTCTGCTGAGAGTCTCGGTTCCACCCTTTCAGCGCATCCCACGAGATGAAGATGAAGACATGGAGGAATCTAGCCGCTGCATATGCTAACCAGGGGAGTGGGCAAGGCACCATAAATGCCTCGGATGAAGCCGAGTCCTCCCGTAGACGCTAGTTCTCTCCTCATCACAGGACTGTTAGCGGCTCTCTGTGGTCTGTTTTGAGATACATTTCTACTTGTCTCCTTATGCATAGTTGGTCTACATTTTGTTCTGTCTATTTACATGATCGAGCACCCAAGTTGAGAGGTTGGGTTGCTCTCATGTTACTCCATCTTTCTTTATGGGCTATCCTTTTCACCTTTCTTTTTTGGATTCCAGATCGATTCCTAACTCCATGTTTTAAGGAGCAGGGTATGTAAATATCTTTTAACTTTAATGCAATAATAGAAGGGTCCCAACTTACTTAAAAAAAAATATTTCAATTTTTTTAAAATTATGTTCACTACATTAACACCCTCCTACCTTCCTTATATATATTCACTTTACCTCTCTAATAAACTGAAAAATAAAAAATAAAATAGTTATAAATGCATTCCACCTATCCTTACAAACCCAATTGTCCTTGTAATATTTTCAACCTAACCCATGGCAAACAAATATAAGAATTCAATCTTTCCATTTCATCAACATGTCTTTCATTTAATTAATATATATGAAGTTATCTCAAGGAAGGAAAAATAAGCCTATACCCTTATTTCAATGCATCTTTTTCTTTCATTTAATTAATATATATGAAGCTATCTCAAGGAAGGGGAAAAAAAACATATACACCTATTTCAATGCATCTTTTTCCAGTAAATTATGAAACCAACATTGTAAACCTCTTGAATACGTCTCACCAATAAAACTGACTTTCACCTTTACTTTCTTTTTATATTATCAATACACTTTTCACAAGCAAAAGTATAAGAATTCAATCTCTCCTTCACAAAGTTCATAAAGTATAAGAATTCAATCTTTCCTTCACAAAGTTCATCAACACATCTTTCAATTCATTTAATAAATATAGATGAAGCTATTCCTAGGTTGAAAAGTTCATCAACACGTCTTTCATTTCATTTAATAAATATAGATGAAGCTATTCCAAGGTTGAAAACATGTGGCATAAGCTACCACGATCTTGCCACATGTCCTTTTGGCACATGAAAATCATGGTATGAAGCTATACCACATGAAAGGATATGTGGTATCGTTCTTGCCACATGTCCAATTTCAAGCAGAAGGTAGGTACGAGTAGATGTTACATAGAGAGTCAAGGCAACATATACTAGGTAGAACTAATCATTTGGAAGGTCCTCTAGCACGGTGTCATGTTCAAGGCTTTAATGGATGTCGGGAAATTTGAGAGGTAGAAACTTGCAAGGACTGGTTTTGGGAAAGATTAAAAGTTCAAAGTTTTGAACCAAAATGGGAAATGCTTGAAATATGAAAGAAAGATTGATTAAAACTATAATAATAATAAAAATTGGATTCCATTTCTTATTTTAGCCATAACATGAGCTTATGCGAAGGGTTAAGGAGGGTGTGGTGTTTAGGCGATGGATGGGTGGAAATTCAATTCAATGAATCATATATTCACCCCTTTCACTCAAATTTGTTGACACAAAAAGACATGTTTTCATATTTAATGCATAAGTTTTCAAGGTGACATCAAAATTTAGCACTTCTTATACCCCTGGAAGGATCTTGACATGGGTTACAACTTTTATGTTAAACACTTTTCTAATTTGTAATAGACTTGTGTAGATATTCATGATTTAAAGAAGTAAAAAATAAGATATAAAACTAAAAAAATGATAATGTCAGAAGGTTTGTCAAACAAATTATTTTATTTTCTAGATACTCACACATCTTTTGAAATTAGGGAAAAAAAAGATTATAATGGTAAAGTTGTGATATAATGAATGCTCAATTTTGAAGTTCGGGCAATAAGTTATGCCAAATATACAAAATAATCTTTTTGTGTCAAAAAAACATCTAAAAAAGGATGAAGATCTAATTTACTAAGCATATCTCCACCCATCCACTACCTCCCCCTCCTTACTATTGGGCATGCTCCCAATTGCAAATAGATAAGGCATGCTCCCATGTAACATGTTTGAGCACATTTGACAATTCTCAAGGTCTCAACAAACTTAACATGAGATTCACGAGGTTGATTTCAAGGATCATTGTCCATCCTTTTTAAGATTGTCTACTTATGTATACCTTATGTCCACCTTCAGTGGACCTTCTATCCACTTATTCATGGAGCATCCCATCTTCTTATAAGGCAACTGATACTTAATCCCCTTCAACTGATAAGGGCTATTGATACTGATAGGATCTTCTTAAGACCCAATACCCCTTAAGATTGTTTGAATAATAAATGTTATTTCACTCTGAGGTCTTTTCCTACATTTTTTTCTAATAAATCAATTTGTACATTCAAAATTAAAAAAATAAATTCACGTACATTTTAAGAAAAGCAAGTAAATTGTTATTGAAGAGAAGAATATTAAGTAAATTTTGGTATTTAAATCGTAAATTAAAAATCAAAATCATGAGTATGGGATATTTAATGAAAACTACCTCATTGATTCCATTCATGATAAACTTCTATTTCAATCACGATTTTGAAATCCTCCATTGGAAAAAATGTCCTCCTTGTATCATTGGAGAACACCATTTGGGGTTCCCTTAAGTTAAAGTTGTTCCAATCAAATTTCATTGCATGTAGCGACCATTGCTTTTCTATAATGATAACCTTTGGTTTACTCAATGACTTCACGTCAAAGGAATACCTCGTTTCAAAAGAAACTTAGAAAAATGTGAGATTCCAAACTTCACGTGAAAGGAATACCTTGTTTCAAAAGAAAGTATGATTTTTTAAATTTTATTACTGAGGATATGGTTTCTAAATATTATTATTTATTATATGTATGTGGGTTTAGTAAAGATTTTCTTCATGAAGCATGATTTGAAAACATATGAAAACATGATTTTTTGTAAGATAAAGATGCAAAGTAATGTAGCATAAGATTGATGTCGGGGAATCGCACGACATTAATAGAGAAGGTAACATTTCGTACGGTGTATAGGTTGGCTCATAAACTTTGAAGACGTAGATTATAAGATGAGACACTTAGTCTTTACTGTATATAGAAAATGGTAGAGCAACACCATGTAATTAGAGCAAAAGCAAAGTAAGTAATATAAGCATAGATTATGATAATAACCAGCAAAGTAAGTAATATAAGCATAGATTATGATAGTAACAATAAAGCTTGTAATTGATCAAGTTCAAAGGTTATGGTCATCATATGTTTATTGAGTTCGGTAGTAAAGGTATTCCAAGATTTATTAGTAGCTAAAGCAGTTTCATTGATATAGGTAAAGACATAAACAATGAAATTTAGGAATACATAATACATTATTTGATGCTAAGCAATACTGGTATACAACTGAAGATTTGTATCTGGAAGGGGAATGGAAAACTGTTTGGAACACATTTATTAGAGGCTTGAATCTGTGTGGCATTAGATTGTCATCTGAACCTGACTCGCTGATTTGGGATTATAATAAATTAAATGGGATGATCACTGCTGAAAAAATGTATGAATGCATTGCAAAAACTCATCTACAAGATCCGGGCAGTCGACTGTTCACTTGCCTTTGGGCGTGCCACCTTTTGAGGAAGATTGGATGTTTTACCTGGCTGGTTTTAAATAATAAAATACTCACTTGGGACAATTTGCAGAGGAAGGGGAAGATAGGGCCGGGCATATGTTCATTGTGTTTTGCAAATATCGAGACTGTCAACCACATTTTCATTAACTGTACGATATGGAAAAGTGTATGGGGGGCTGTTTGTGAACAATTGCAGCTTCGTCCACCACCTGCTGCTGTCTCCATTCCTGTTTTTTTTAATGATTGGGCTGCCACCTACCATCACAACTCTGCCCTTTATTACCTCCCCCCATCTTGCTATCTGGGCTGTTTGGAAAGCACGTAACAGAGCTGTTTTTGAAGGATACAAGGTCAATATTTTATGTGTTCTGCACCAAATTTTATATGCTGCACATATATCCTCCTCTCGGACTGTCACTATGGGCAGGAAAAAACATTCTGTCAGGCGGATTGGGCCCAAACCACTCATGATCTATCCTTGTGGCTTCTTCGATGGTGCATCAACATCATCAGCAGCGGGTATTGGTTATTGTGTGCATATAAATGAGAATCACCGTCTTGAATTTGCTCTGGGGGTTGGATATGGATCCAATACAAAAGCTGAACTCCTTGGACTTTGGGCAGTTCTGCACTCTTCCCAAATGATGGGAATACCTTTAGCTCGCATTTATGGTGACTCTCAGGTCATTATCCAATGGGCTAATGGTATATCTGCTCTCTCCCCACCAGAGCTCTTTCACTGGTGCAGGGAGACACAAAAGCTTCTCAAGAGCATCAAAGATCTCTCCATCATTCACATCTATAGGGAACACAATGGGGTTGCAGACCGTCTTTCAAAACTTGCACTCTCATACTCTCCAGGTTCTAGGTATTTTTTTGAATATTTTGATGACCATTTGGTCACGGAGGACTCTTTCGGGCTCCTTTGAGTGTTTTGAAACATGTGTTGTACATGGATAGAGTGCTCCTTTTGGACCGCTACTCTGGCCCTTGTTTTCCCGATAGGTAGGAATGATGATGTATGAACAATACATGATGAGGCAGATATCTGATGGGACACATATTTTGTATTCCATTCCCCCCGGACACTTTCTGGTCGGTGATTCTGTGTCTTTATGCGATGTATTATTTGATGATGTTATATGATTTATATGCTGATGTATTCCCCCCTGGGGTGGCTGTCACCAAAGCCCTTTGATTCTTAATAAGAATATCAAGGATTGACTTTTTCTTCTGAAAAAAAAAACAATGAAATTTAGAAAAGATAGTTAACTTAAACATAATTTAAGTTGATTTACCACCATCTATAGGATCCCTTACAATTTAATAACTAGCCTATTCTCAAACAAATTGTAGTTTCATTGATTTATCTATACTTAAACGGATTATCCCATGAACAAAGAAACCACTTTTGAGTTTCATCTATTTGTCGCATTTTGTTAGGGTTGTTGTATTTGGCACAATGTAGGAAAGAGGTCATAGGAAAAAAACAAAGCATAGACAATCTTGAAGTAAACAAAGAAAATGATTTTGAGTTATTTAAGGGTGAGCTTTATCTCAAAGATTCCAACTACTTTTAAAATGTATTGATATAATTGGTTAAGTATAGGGAGAAAATGGTAGGAATAATTTACAAATTGAGTTAAGAATTTCCAATAGAAATGATTGAATTAAGAATTCCTAGTAGGCCTAATAATACTTTAGGTAATCATTAGGAAGAAGCTTGCCTCAAATTCCTAGTAGGCCTAATAATACTAAAAATTGCATTTGGACAAATATAAGAAACTATATCACCAAGCTAGTAGTTCTAGGCAAAAGAAAAATTAGTGTCAAAGGACTTGTTACTAGTTACTAGTTTATTGATGCAAAGACAAAGGCCTGGGAAACATTCTCTATTTCCCTTTTCTCGTCAATTGAAATCTATAATCATCGCATTCATCACATTCATACACAATGGAGATGTAAATGAAAAGTAATTGTCTTTAAAAAGCCACTTTAACATGGCCTCTAATTAAATATTTTTGAGTCCTTTAGTAAACGGTAGGTGCATTTATTTATCACTAGAGACATATGCAAGAAATCTAAACCTTGATTGTTGTCTTTGTTTTACTCTAGCTAAAGAATTGTATCCATTTCTTGTATAAGATTGTTGTCTTTGTTTTACTCCAGCTAAAGAATTGTATCCATTTCTTATATAAGAAGTTGGAGCAATAACGGATGCTCAAGATCTCTTTTGTTGTTGTTTATTTGGAATTCATTGGAGGCCTACATTAACACATGCATAAAGAAAAGAAGTTATGATAAAAATTACTCTTAACTTATAATGACATAAATATTGTTTACTTATAATGACATAAATATTGTGTGAATATAAGTCAAACACACCAACATAGATATGTGTGGCAACATTTAAAACACGTAAAATATATGTGTGGGGCAACATTTAAAGAATAATTCTCACATAGCAACAACTATCACACAACAACAACAAAAATAATGAGAATTAATACCTACCAAAAGATTATGTGATATATACTCTTTAAACTTGTCTCTATGTGACAATTACTCTTTAATAACATTTGGAGAGTAATGTTAAAACAACGTGTAACATTACTTACATAAAGCTTTATAGCATTGAATGTTTTTAATGTTTTTATAAACACGGTAAAATAACTCAAGTATATTTCTAGCCATAGTTTACAATAACTCAAGTGTATTTTTTTTGCCATAGTTTAAAATAACTTAAGTGTATTTTTATCCATAGTTTAAAAGGTTTTTGAATTTGCTAAATTATTTTGCATTGATGGAATTCCATATATTATATGTTCACATTGCTAAATCAAATTATAATAAAGGTATTTAAGGATGTTGGACCCAATTTTGGGTTAAAAACAATAATTTTAGTAACAAAGATGGGCAAATTTAGTGAAATTTATAAAATAATTTATTTTTTAAATATTAATATATATAAATAAATAATATTTTATTAAATATAAAACAATAAAATTTATAATTAATCTATCACATTAATTTTTTCTCAATAAAATTGTTGCACTAAGAGAAGCGAGGTGCTCTCAGCTTAGTATGGGGAGATCATGTCACGTTATACTAACCGACATAAAAAAAAATATGTTAACCGACAATAAAAAAAATTTATATTGTGGATTCATATATTTATATTGTGTAAACAAAAAAGAATATAGAGAAAAACATGTCGGCTAATTTATCAAATAATAAAAACACAATAATAACACTAAATGAAAAGTAATTAAAAGATCCATGTTAAACTCGGATTTACTGAACACTAAACGGATCAAAATGTTTGAGTTGTAATTTTTTATGAACATTTAAAAATTTAAGATAAAAATAACTTACAGGTAAATAAATTGGATCCTTCTCAGTGCTTTCTAGATCCACGTTTAAGATGAATCTATGCTGGTTTAACAAATCATCATGTATGTTCATCATTTTTCTTTACAAAAAATTTACGATCAAAGAGCTGAAAAGAATAGTGCACACTAAGATGGTGGGGTGGGGGCTATCAACCCAATGTCTATTCATGTGATTAGTAGGCCTTTTGAACCCAAAGGGAATTGCAAAGGCTATATTTTCTGGTTTAATAAAAAAAACATCTACAATCAAATGAGTTTTATATATCCATTCCCATGTGACCTTGCTCAACTTTATTTTTGGCTTTTATTATGTTCCTTTTTTTTCAAATCTAACTTTTATTATGTCCGGCTCGCACACACAAAATATCTTTGCATCCCACAATTGTGGGATACGGGTTGCGGGAACACAAGTATCGAAGTTTTATTCAATCTCCATATTTTGTCAAATTATTCATCCTGCAACCCGCATTCCGCAAATTGCATGGCCTTTTTGTGTGCGTGCGCTGGATGCAGGTTGCAGGAAGATGCGGGAATATAATTGTTTGAGTTAAAGATGAAAGAAGCAAAGACAAAAGAAGCGGCAAAGGAGGCGCAAAGGGACGCTCAAGCGTCAAAGGGATGCCGAGAGGGTAAAAATACTGAAACTTTATTGCAACAAATTCTCTGCAATAGACTTTTCGTGTTGGCAGTGTTCGTTTATAGAGCTCAAAACCGAAGGAGAAGGCCTTAGAGATATTTCCAATGGGAATTGTAAAATACTGACCTATATATAGATTTTCCGGGGTGAGTGAGGACAGTAGGATTAAGAGAAATGAACGATTGAGATAAAAACTCGTGCGATGTGGGATTTTATCGCGAGATCTAAATTTTATTAACTATCCCGCAAGCTACGCACGATGCGGGATGCGGGATGAGAAAAACAACAAAGTGTTTGTTGCAGGACACAGAGATATTTTTTGTGCGCAAATGGGACATCCCGCATCGCGCATCTCGTAACCTGCAATGTGGATTGCGGGATTTGAACAAAGAGATTTGAAACTGTCACATTGGATAACTGGTTGTTGAAGTTGAGAATTTGTGAATCAACTATCACATTAAAAGACATAAAAACTCAAAAATGAATGTTGGCTTATGCAAAAAAAAAAAAAACTTGAACAGAAAGCTACCATATCTTAATGTCGAAAATAGCAAATGAAAGTCCAAGAGCCATAAATGAAACAAAGAAAGCTTGAAATAATTATCATTCTTATCTTAAGTACTAAATTAAATACGCTAATTAAACAAAGAGAGCTTGAAATAATTTCTTAAACATTTTAATTGACAGTCACTAAGGTTTGCTTTAGAGAATTGGTTTAAAAAATGCTTTCATAAGTTGGCTTGTTATTTAAATTGGTTACATAAAGGACATTACCATTGTCCATTATTGACTACACAATATTAGTCTGAATCTCTTGTCGAGACTCCAAATGATCCTGAAATGTAATTGAATTATTAACAGTGTAAGAGGACCCCAAGTTTAACCATAGACTATCAAGAATGCTCTTATAAGCAAGCACTGTTTTGGAATAGATTACCCATAAATTAACCACAACTCTTGAAATAAACAAACCTTAACCAACTAATATTATGATACGGCCAAGGTTTGAAACCCTAGAACGCTGAAAATTTTGTGAAATGTAAGAATTATAATGAATTTGCATATGTGTTAGCATAAGATTACAGAAAGGTATAGCGTTGGATGCAGTAAGCACGCTGGGCTTGACCACTCTTCTATCTATTGAATCAGCCACGTGTCCTTCCCTAGGTGTGTGTTTCGTGCTCAAAGGTGCCTTTATATGCTTTTTATGTTTAGCCTTATCCACAATTCCCCTATGTCTTGGTAACATTGTTGTATGAGGGGACTTGGAGAAGGGCATTCTTGTTCTCCTTAGCTTCCATGGTGTGGGCTCTCCTACAGACAATATAGTGGGGTGTGTCCTCAACCTCGTTGCCACCCCAGAGAAAATGCAGCAAGAGGAAATTACAAACGAGGTGATGAAGAGATTGGACACCCTCCACCCCAACACAAGCATTTGCTCCGACTGCCTACGGCTGAACATGGCCCCCATGCAGTGGGACTTTGGAAGTCGTGACCTCTTCGAGGGTTTATGGGGAGACACTTCCGTGACAGGAAAACCCCGGTATCATGCAATTGGAGGTACGACTATGCGAACATATTAAAAGTGCATCACATCCAGGACCTGATGGTTGGTAATTTCCTGGTGCAGACAACCAGGATGATAAAAGAACATAATTTCATGTTCGCCAACCATCAGTACCCCCTGACAAATTAGCTTCTTGAACCATACAGCCATTTCTGTCTACAAGAAAACTCAAGAGCTCACGTAATTGAGCACTTCTGTCCTTTCTCTCATTGATCATTCATCTATGTTCTTTAGCATGTCTAGAGGGTGGTGCTATATAGGGTGAGGCAGAATGACCTGGAAATAACTTACCAGCATGGCTACACACTTGACAACTGGTGATCATAACAATAGTACGAGTGACAAGTGGGCGAGGATTTTTATTCCTTGCAGAGAATCCATTGAAGTCATATCCTCTGATATTCAGTTATCATACTAGCCATAGATAAGACCTTAGGTCTTCTCCCACGTTGCTACTTAGGTGGGTCAAGGCATTTGGACTTGACCTTCGTTGCCCTTTCGCCTATGCTAGAGGTGGGATAAGAGCGGATTCGGCTGGCTGCGTTTCTTTGCTTCGTGTAGAGGGCAGATTTGTTGCTTCAAATATCTAAATTTCATGATGGATCCTCGGAGTTGGGACAACATGTGATGCTGGGGAAATGATCTTCACCTATGGGGTGTTGCGAATGGCGTCTGGGGACTCGATTACTGATCAGAAAAAATAGATCGTATGTGGGAATGTCCTTTTTGTACCAGGTTCATCGTGAGATTTTGTCCACGCTGGCATTTTGCACGCAGTCGGGCTATCAGCCGATCTCAAAACTTAGAACAACGAATCCTCTAGCTCCACATAGATTTCATTTATAATTCCTTACGACCCTTAAGCGTTAAGCTTCTCCCGTTATATGTACTGTGTATCAGCTTCTTTTCAGGATTTGAGCTTTTTATGCACGCAATTTCAATATCAAGACCCAAGGCTAACACCTGCTCGAAAATCTGACTCTGTCCGCACTATTTCGTATCACAGAATTATCCACAACCATAGATCCGCTCCTGCTCTTATCTCCGTCATCATATGTTTTCGCCTTTTAATCCATTCCGCAATTTGGAAAATTTTCTCTCTCCGCGCATGTTCAACATGCAGGATGACTTAGAGCCGTTGATCTCGTATTGCATTGATCTTGACCTTTCAACCTCGAACCCACTTAAGGGACTCCACGTATTTTCAACACTAAGTCTTTCCTTGCACCTCCGACCCGCAGAATCTTTCTTTGTCATTGATCTTCCTAGTCATGGATCTGGTTGTCGATCCACGACGCTCATTATCTTGTTTCCCGTGTTGCTTTTTTTGGCCATAGAAGGATCTATCACCGTAGATCAGAATTTGCCCTATATTTGACAGCTCTTGATGACAGAACCTGCTAACTCGATAGCTTGACAGGCAGTGCCACGATTCTTGATCGAATAGGGTCAATTTCGAATGCTTTAAGCCTATCATTCAGAAATTTAAATATAGTGCTAACACACTTATTACATTAAGTTAAAATTGAATAATTAGAACAATGTTTTGAAATGGAATGGAATAAAATGTAATGGAATAGAATGGAACAATTACATTATTTTTTTCTTTTTTCGCTTTGCGGAAATTGGAACTTTGATTTTTTGTTTCATCCACTTTCCGTAAATACATTTGAATAAATAACATTTGAACTAAAATACATTTTAAATAAATTTGAAATGTATTTACTGAAAGTGGATAAAAAAAAACAAATTTTTGATTTCCGTATTTGGCAGTGTGGAATGCAGAAATGGAAAAATCTATCTCATATTTTGTTTTATCTTATTTCCTGATTCCGCTTTCCGCATTGCAGAATGCGGATATCGGAACTTTGATTTTTTTTTCATCCACTTAAATACATTTGAACAAACCTTTTAATTAAGATTCTGGCCAGAGTGGGACGTTTCCATCCATGCATACTTAGTATGGCTACTCATGTGCGAATATCTAATGGGAGGTCCTTCATAAGGGTTTTATTAATTATTTTGCGTTTCCATTGTTTTGATTGTTTCCAATATGATTTCTGGTTAAACTATTAATATTTATTTATTTTTATATAAATTTAAATTATATATAATATCATTCATTGTCAACTGCAATTTAAGAGGTTTTCAAGTCATTGTCCCAGAATATTAATATTGTAAAACAAATAAAGAATATGTATTTCGAAATTTATTATCGATATAATTATAATAAAAATGGATGGAATTTTTTAATATTATGGATTCAAGCTGTTTGATTTATGTATACATATTTAGAGCTTCAAATATTGAGCTTTTAAATTTAATTTAAGTTATTTTCACTTGAAAAACACTATTAATTAATTTAAAAAATAATATTAATTAAAGTAAAAATCAATATATCTCAATGAGAAACAAGTCTCCTTGTCGTTTTCCGATATTTGGTGCGGATTGCGAAAGTCGACTCCTCTACTTACGAAACAAGGTTTCCGCACTTTTAAGCTTTTCCGAATCGGGATGTCGAAGTCATCTCCTCCGCTTATGAAACAAGGTTCTTGCACTTTTAAGCTTTTCCACTTTGGGATGTGGAAGTCACCTTCAAGAATTTTGAAACTTGCAATTCTTCACTTTCCTAGGTTCTGTACTTGGCTAATTAAAATTATTATTGTGTGTGTGAGTTGGTCATCCCGCAACCCGCATGCCGCATATACGGTATGCGGGTTACTGGAATAATTGAATAAACTGCTAACGGATTTGTGATCCCCCAACCCCCATCCCATATCCCGCATCCTGCATGTCGCATATGTGGTATGCGGGTTACGGGAATATTTTAATAAACTGTAAATGGTTTTGTGATCCCACATCCTGCAATCCGCATGTACAGGATGCGGGGTGCAGAACGGTTAAATAAAGTCTGAAATCATAATAAGATCCCCCATCCCGAAGGCCTAATCTCGATCGTTCATTTATCCTAATCCTACGGTTCTAACGGAGTTGGGAAAATCTATATATATTTTAATCTCTTGCGATTTATTTACCATTTTTACGGATATAAATTGCTAGTATTGTGTTTTTACAAGTCGATGTTGTCATTGTGGTCTGGTTACAGGTTAGTATTTTAGTCGTTTTCATAATTCAAATTGCTTATTGTTGTTGTGGGTTAAATTAGTTTTAATTAATAATAATACGGGATACCAACTATTGATATTCACCAGAGCATTTTGCACTCAGCTAATTAAAATTTGTATTGTGTGTGTGAGTTGGTCATCCCGCATATGCGGTATGCGGGTTACGGGACTAATTGAATAAGTTGTTAACAATTTTGTGATCATGCATCCCGCATGTGCGGGAGGCGGCGTGCAGAACGGTTAAATAAAGTTTGCAATCTTAATAAAGCCTAATCTCGATCGTTCATTTATCCTAATCCTACGGTCCTAATGGAGTTGGGAAAATATATATATATTTTCATCTTTTGTGATTTCTTTACCATTTTTACTGCTGTAAATTGCTATTTTGCGTTAAATTTGCTTGTGCTTTTTACCAGTTGACGTTGTCATTGTCTAGTCTGGTTACAGGTTAGTATTTTAGTCGTTTTCATAAATCAAATTGCTTACTGTTGTTCTGGTTAAATTAGTTTTAATTCTTGGTTTATGCATTTAACAGAATAGACAACCCCAATATGTCTCGAATTTCTCGAGGCAAGAATCTGCAGAGGGATTTGCTCACTAAGGACCCAAAATTTGGCATTTTTTCTGATACTAGTGCAAGAGTTAATGAAACCTACCAAGTAGATTGGTCTAGGATATACTCCATTTTCGACAACGATGACCTTTTAGACATTGAGAGTGACCAGTCCGCTTAACAAAGAATCAGGGATTCCGGCATCCATTCCATTGCTGCTAGACCTGCCATTCTCCCTTACAATGATGCGGCTAAATGGATTATTGAACACGCCAACACAAAAGATCGCTCTTTCAATAGTAGCATAGGTTTGCAAGTTACTAACTTCCATCCCGAAATTTTCACCAGAGCTTATCGTCTCAAGCTAGCCAGACAGGTCCTTGATGTTGATTTTGTCAAAGCATGCAAGTCCAGTTATAATTTCGATGAAATGTTGAAGTCCTCGATTAGCGATCCCGGTAGGTTTTCTCAGAGGAGGGATAACCTTTACCCCGTCGAGTGGTTTAGGGAACCCTACTTCTTGCTAGCAGCTATGTTGTGCAGGCTTTATGGTCTTCCCAATTGTTCTTTTTTCAAAGCTGAATGGGCCCCAATTGCTCATCACGTTGTAACCACGGGAGAATCCTTTCCTTGGGCTTCCATTTTGTTCCTGGAACTTAGAACAGTTATCCAGGAGTATCAAAAGGCCTCTGCCAAGAAGAAACCTAATTTCTTCTTTTCGACCTTCATTATCAATGCATTTTGTACTGAGTTCCAGTTTCCCAATTTGGGATGGAACTAGATGTTATCAGCCCCACCTGTACACATTTACCATGCAGAATTATGGGATCATAACTATGTGGCTAGGTTCTACGAAATTTGTGAAGAAATCCTTCGCCGTATTTATTTTCTAATCTTCAAAAGGGAAGCTACAACCTTCTCGCCTTACACCGAACCCTTATTGCTACCATGGGTGATTGGTACGTTGGAGAATCATTTGCATATATTAGAGTTTGGGGAAGCAATCCTGCCCATATGTTACCCAAATTTGTACCTGATAGATTGGTTATTGAGGAAATATCTTTCCAGACAGTGACTGAAGGAGTTTACAAAAAAATTGATGGACCTAAGAGAAGAGTTTGGCCTAAGTTTCCTCAGAACCTTGGAGCACTGAGCATACCAACTTCTACTTGGGATACATAACTTAGTAACCACATAGTTTCTCTGAAGCTAGGTTTTTCCAATAAAAGAAAGCATGATCCCAACCGGTTTGTTGATGCTCATCTCAGGCATAACCATTTCAAAGCAGGTTATACTCATGAACAAGTACCAGATGATTCTATTTACCAAGGAGTCGATACTTTTTTTGAAGTTTTAGCTAGATCTAAAAGCAAAGAGGAAGAAAGCCAGATCTTATGCTACCAAAAGGAAATTAGAGACAGGGTTCGAGCTTATAGAGAAATGGAATTGTATATTTTGGAGAAAATGAGAAAAGGCCAAGAAGAAAAGGAGGCTCAAGCAGCTAAAGATCCTTCATTGAAAACTAGCTCAACCATGGATAAAGGTAAAGGTCCTATGGAGGATGTCCCACAGGCATATGTTGCTCAACAGGTAAAAACCTTGATTCATACTTATCAGCAGTATAAACAACAGTTGACAAATATGGCGTCTACGTTAGACACTGAAGAAGTTGGAACTACTCAACCTACTGATAATTGTCAGGTAACTGCTACATCTCTTCAAGCACACTCTGATCAAACCATTGTTGATAAGAAACCTGTAACATCCACGACCCTCCGATCGACGAAGAGGATGCTACCATGGTGTTAACCATCCGGGCTAAGAGCCCCATGAATATGTGCATTCATAAAATGCTGAAACAAATGCAATGGAGTAGAACATGCATAGATACGTAATTATCTACCATACACAGCGGAAGCAACATACATTCATACAAGCATTCAACATGTTCAACATAATCATTAACAATAAGTAGGATTGCAGAAGTAAAATAGACAAGATTACTTATCTTATAAAGAACTCCTTCCGCAACCAGCTACATCGCTGCAACGTTCCACCCAACCATAGGCCAGCGTGCTCCTTAATCTCTCAGCAACGCTGCCACCCCCGAGCTGGGCATGATTCTCCAAGGGATAAGGAACAAGCATGCTTATAGATAGCCAAGGATACACAAAACACAGCCAAGCCAACACATTTGGGTTTATCAGGCCATCAACAAGACAACCAAGCCAACATGGTCAGGTTTATTAGGCCATCAAGGAGCTGGGAAAGGATAAATGCTAAGTTGGTGAGCCCATTACAGAGCTAGGAACACCTACTCTAGAACTAGCTCGACTTCTAAGACACCCACACACACCCAACACAAGGAATTAGTCCCTTCTCTGCTACATAGTCCCTCATTCCTTGACTTCCATTCCAGTGCTATTCAGGGGTTGTGGAGAAGAAAGCCAGCCCTCTAGCTCTGTCTATGTGGTTTCCAAACACACCAGGTTTATCAAGAAACCCAAGCCCCCATCCCTGCTCCCCACACAATCCGAAAACCAACCATTGCACGCATGCAATCAATCAACAGTTACAACTTAGATAGGGAAACGATTCCTGAGTCATTCTTGGCCCTATCTTGGCCAAAACGACTCCCAAGAAACTTACAGCAGTCCCAAAATGTAAAACAGACACCACCAGCAATGTGGGAGAACAACAGTCCGTCCTGGACAACGAAGCCACCAGAAAGACTTACAGAATCCGAAAATGGAAGAGAGAAACTAGGTTCTCAACTAAGTAGGGGAAAAACATATGCATGAGCCACAAATCGGTAAGGAAAACTTACACACAGTCCCTGAGCGTAAAAATGTCTCTCCACAGGAAAAATCGTGGGTGATAGTGACCGAACGGCCCCCAGCTTGCTGCGTGAGTAACAATAATGTAGAACCCAGTGCATGAGAGAATATTTACACCAAATCCCAAATACGGATCGAAACACACCAGATTCCTCTCTGTGGAAAATGTGAATGACAGTGGAGATGGCTCCTCTCTCCTGGCTGCGTGAGATCAAACAGGAAAGAATCCTGTGCATGAGAAATGAACAAACAACCATCCCTGCATGAGGATGAATAGACAATGGAGAGTCGCGAGTGGGGAGTGCAGGAGCGTTTTTTCCTTTCAGCACCATCGTGGAGAGAGTGGAAAGCCTGGAGATTTCGCTTCCTTTGCCAAACGTGAGGTTCCATTGCTAGTGGATTGTGCGGGTGGGCAAGGATTGACAATCCTGCCACCCCCACTCCCAAACAATAACTGCCTCAACTACTCAGTAGAACGTTTAAGGTGGTAGTTGGATAAGACAAGGGAAGTTGAGCAATTCAAACGGGGTGGTGACACATGGATTTCCCCCCCATAGCCCAAGGTTTGATAATTCCCCCCCCCTTATCCTTGTGAGAATCATGCCCCATCTCAATTTAGTTGCCGCGAACATAGCTGGTTGGGTTATTTAATTAAAGATGCATATTTACATGATGAAAAAACTTAATATGTGCCGTATACCACGATAGACCATCGACAACGATTCCGTTCGCCGAAACATAACACAACTAAATCGATGGTGGGGATTTTTCCTTTAGCTCCACACCACGATTCATTACAAAATATACATCATGTACATTTAATGCAACGGGGTCAAAACCGGGGTGTTAAAAAACCATTCAAAAGATTGAAGATTCAGATCTCTTCTATCCCAGCTTCCACGATATACTTAACCAATTCTGATGTTGAGGAAGGAGGAACTTCTCTTGTGCCTGTTACTGAAGAGGTTGATGATGGTAACAATTTAGAAGCATTTATGAATTTATTTAGTGGGATTAACATAAAAGCATCATCTGTTCCTGAGAGCACACAGCCCACTTGAGGGTCTTATGCTTTTTCCTCGGCACTACTTCTTTCATCGATTCAACCCCCATCTGATTTTCTTATTGGATCAAATTTTTCACTTCCATCATCCCAATTGTATCATGTTTCGACATGTGTACTTGCTTCTATTACACCTATCTCTGTACAGCCACTCATGCCGTCATCCACTGTACCTGAAATTTTTAGGATTCCACTACAAAGCCCTTCGTTTACTTCATCATCATTCTCTGTTTCTGAGAAATTTTTAATGCCTACCTCATCATCACTTGTAGCTGATACCATTCATGTTTCATCCCCTAAAACCTCTATTCCAATCACTATTTCAACTTTTGAAGCAGCTATAGTCCAAAGTGGTTCATCTCCTTTACTCTCTGGTCACATCACTATGCATATGCCTTCTGTTACCATTATTCAAACTTCTCCCTTGGTCTCTACAGGGATTGACATATCTATACGTGTTCCTGAGAGCACACAGTCCACTTGAGGGTCTTATGCTTTTTCCTCAGCACCATCGATCCAATCCCTATCTGCTTTGCATGTTGGATCAAATTTTTCACTTCCATCATCCCAGTTGTATCATGTTTCGAGATGTGTACCTGTTTCTATTACACCTATATCTGTACAACCACCCATGCCATCATCCACTGCACCTCAAATTTTTAATATTGCATTGCACATCCCTTCTTTTACTTCATCATCAACTTGTGCTTCCGAGAAAGTTTTAATGCCTACCTCATCATCACTTTCAGCTGATATCATTCATGTTTCATTGCCTGAAACTTCTATTCCAATCAGTACTTCAACTTCTCACGCAGTTGTAGTTCAAACTGGTTCTTCTCCTTTACTTTTTGCTCACATCACTATGCATATTTGGCATAAATTCGCAAAGAATGAAGTATAAGATCATAAATGTAATGCTCAACTTGGACTTGAATCTGCTGACTATCCCAACATAGGAGAACTATTGGAGATTTGGAAAATATGGAGCAATTTTCTTGGATATTAGCTTTATTTGGTTCTCTTGATCCCATTTTCAAGGGAATTGATTATTTTGTAATAGTTATGTAAGGGGTAATATTCAGATGTATTAGGGACTTTTCGAAGGGGAAATATTTGGACAAGAGACTGAACATACCTTTGTGTACTTGACGTTTATGTAATTTCTTACAGAACTTAATTTAAAAATAGTATTGATATCATTTCACATCTCTTGTTATTGATTTGATCGAATTTCTTTAACAGATCATGGATTTTCCCGTTTCAGATAGATCAGTATCGCTGTTAGTGTCTTGCAATTAATGGATGCATTTATGAATAATTTTCATTTCTCTCTGTTACTGATTCATGCATTGATGAAGCTTTAAAAGAATTTATTTTGTTAACTGTCTTTATTTATTTCTGCAAATGATTCAACAATGAAAGTTAGAAATATAAACATGCTGATTTTTTAATCAATGTGCATTTGATGATTGCGCAGGATATTTCAATGTGGCATGCGGGTTACGGGATATCCGACTCAGGCACACAAAAAATTTCTGCATCCCGCATTTTGCGGGATGCGGGATGACAAAATTATCAAAGTTTTGTGTTGTGTGTTCCCGTATCAAAAATCTTAAAAAGCACAAAATAAAATCGGGATAGTTAATAAAAGTTAGATAGAGGCTGCGATTTATTTTTATTCTCTTTTTTCACCTATGAGAGAGGTTGTCATTTATTTCCATTTTCTTTTTTCTTCCATGAGGAAGGGTCTTATTTCTTTCCTCTACTGTATTTTTTAATTTTGTGTTGTTTAAATTATTGTATTGATTTAGCATTTTAATATGTATGATGTGTGTCACTTAGTAGTTTGGAAAAACTAAGTCGAGGACCCGACCCACTTTCCGCAATGCGGAAAAGGGAAAGCAGATGAAAACAAAAATTATGAAAAAAAATGTGTAGTTTACATTTCCGCATTCTGTAACGCGGAAAGCAGAAACCCGGAAAGAAGATAAAAATATGAGACGAATACTTTTCCGATTTTCGCATTCCGCATTGCAGAAAGATGGAGATGCAGTCTCAAAATATTCCTCGTCTCCTTGGCCATTAACATTCCTACACATGTTCTGACACGTGTTTTGGCTATTGCAAAATGACAGTGGAACAAGTGTCTCACAAGTGCCTCACAGTACAGAAAGCGGAAGTTGAAAATACAGAAAGTTTTATTACTAACTTGTACCTTCTGTTTTCTGTGTCCCGCACTGCGGAAATGGGAAGTCGAAAATACACAAAGTTTTATTAGTAACTTGTAAATTTTGATTTCCGTGTTGCGCACTGCGGAAAGCGGAAGTATAAGGAACACAAAAATCATAAATACACAAATTTTTATTAGTAACTTGTAACTTCCAATTTTCGTGTTCCGCATTGCAAAAAGAGGAAGTCTAAATCGGTTGCTTTTGGCCATTTGGAGGATTTGGGTACAGATCTGAGTAAATTGTGGGCAGTTTTTTGTTCTTTAATTTCATATGGGCATCCTTGCTCATGTATTTTTTGTTTGGGTTTAAATTAGATCCCCCAAAACTATATTCATCGGTAACAGGAATGAGCGATCCCTTTGAATAATGATTTAGGATGAACAAACCCTCAGAATTTGTACATAACATTTAGGTTTGAATGCGGCAGTAGACTGAATGTTTAAATACCTATGGCTAAACAAACTCGCTTATGACTTGAATATATAATTCCCTTATCTCTTCGACAACTCGAAAGGCCACTTGAACGTACCTAAATATTATCATGTCACCATAGTAATTGCAGAAGTGACTGTTACCCTCACTTGTTGTCAGCCTTAAGTTATCCCATAGTGTGTAAACCTGTCATTTGTTCCTTTATCGATTCCTTCTTATGATGGTATAAATATGCCCTTGTTTCTTAATCATTATATATATGAAATATCTTGCTTAATCATTAAATCATTGTCAATATCACGCGCTCCAAAGACCAAATGTTTCAACTGCAACATATTTCACATCTTGCATTCTCCTCCCATTTCGGTCTTTCATATCACCATTTAAGTGACCTTTCGCAGTCTCCAAGAGATAAGGGAATTGTATACATATCACATTAATCCCAAGTTATAGATATATACTACATCATGAAAATCCCGAACTCATGATAGCATTTGTAAGATTTAGTGAATAAATAGAGCCTCCTATTGAGGCAAATATCATTTGGATCTCATTTATGGTTTTTTATATGCACAAAAACTAGACTCTTGAGCGTCATTATTTCCCCTTAGATGGATGCCGAAGAAACAATTTCCAACATGGTGATACCAAAGGCCAGAATGGGAAGAGATGGGAAGATAACTTGGGAGTTCTACTTTCGAAGAAGGGGCTATAGAAGAAAGGAAGTGCAAAAACATATGGAAATGGTCACACTTTAGCTATGAAAACATATGGAAATTTAGCTAGCAAAACATATGGAAATGGCTGAGGATTGTAGCACAGATGAATGTGCAACACATCACTTTGTAGCATTACAATTTGGTGTTTACTACCTTTTTTGTATTATGAAAATAATGATTATTGATGCATTTTGTTCTTTTTAAGCTTCTTCAACATTGTCATTGTGTATAAAACACTTTTGTCTAAGTTCAATGAGAAAAATTCAAAAGAATGAGGGTAACAATCACTTAT
This sequence comes from Pseudotsuga menziesii, assembly GCA_001517045.1. Lineage (NCBI taxonomy): Eukaryota > Viridiplantae > Streptophyta > Pinopsida > Pinales > Pinaceae > Pseudotsuga > Pseudotsuga menziesii. Next base: position 217,180 of record LPNX011182917.1, read on the forward strand.
GCGATTAATATGATGACGTAATATATATGAACTATCTTGCTTGATCATTAAATCATTGTGAGTATCACTTGCCCAAAACACTGAATCTTTCCAATCTAATATAATTGACATCTCAGATTCTGCTCCCATTCTGAGCTTTCAATATCACCGTTTAAGTGACCTTTCGCATGTTGCAGGAGACAAGGGAATTACATACAAATCACATTAATACCAAGTTATATATATATACTACATCATGAAATTCCTGAACTCATGATAACATTTGTAAGATTAAGTGAATAAATAGATCCTCCTATTGAGGAAATTAAAATCATTTGGACCACATTTATGATTTTGTATATGCACAAAAACTACACTTGTCAGCGTCATTACTTCCGCTCTCATGGTTGCCAAAGAAAAAACTCACAACATGATGATATCAAAGCGCGGAATGGGAAGAGATGGGAAGATAAGTTCGCACTGCTACTTCCAACGAAAGGCCTATAGTTTCTGGAGAGATAAGGGATTGGTGAATATTACAAATTTCCTTCTATTTCTCTACTTGATGTAACTTACATAAAGGGTATCATTATTTGTTTACCCTTCTTCCCAATTGTTTTCCATCAGCTTGAATAATGAAATTGCAACAAAGTTATTCTTCATACTTTCCTAATATGCTACTATGCTATATATTTTTAAGCAGGATATGAAATGCTTTGCTCTTTCTCACAGATGGATATTTCTCTACACCGAAATTCCCCAACTCAGCATCTTTCCATTCCATCTCTTTCTAGCATCAAGTATTTTACACTGCTAAAGCATTCTTCTGACTTACAAGATTTTCACCTTTCCAATGATTGTAAATTTACCTACCGAAACCTATAGAAATGTTTCCATGTTTTAGTTGGTTCAACATTATCATTGTGTATAAATTGAGTGTCTGTTTATAAAAATAAGATGACCTTTCTCCTATTTAACAAATTTCCGATTTCCGAGTTTTGACATTCCAAAACATATTCGCATTTAACATTTAGCTATTTTCAACATTCGCTAATATTGTTCTTTGAAAATATTTTTCTTTTCACTTTGCAAACAACGACACTACACATATTTTAAATTGTTATTATCTCTTTCGTTATTTCGATATGCATTAAAATACTTTATTTAAGTACAAATAGTGAAAATAAAGCATAAAAATCGAGATTTCAAATTTCAAAATTTCGGAAATAGAAACATCGACATGTTTCTATTTGAACACATAGCATTTCTGCTTATGTTGGAAAATTTGATATTGGAATATATCATGTTCCTTATTGCAAAACATATGACATAGATTTTCGAGTACCGAATTGTCGAAAATTGAAAAAGAAACATCGACATGTTTGAATTTGAACACATAGTATTTATGTATATGTCGCAAAACTATGAAAAAAGAGTTGTGACTTATATTGCCTATATACCTTCATACTGTTGTAATACGCATCCTGAATTTACTTAATAAATTAAAAAATGCTCGTTTTTAAGAATTAAGTGTTCAACAAACATGTGTATAATCTCCACCTTTAAAATGAATTTTATGGCTCTTGGACTTTCATTTGCTATTTTGGACATTAGGGTATGGTAGCTTTGTGTTCAATTTTATAATTTTTTTTGTTTTTGCATAAGCCAACATTCGTTTTTGAGTTTTGATGTCTTTTTATGTGATAGTTGATTCACAAATTCTGAACCTCAACAACCAGTTATCCAATGCAACAGTTTCAAATATTTTGTCCATAAAAATCAGATTAAAAAACCGCAACTTATCCAACATTTGAACAACTTAACCTGTTCAGTATAGGAGTATTTTAGTATATGCTACGGAAAGTGGAAAGGTAATTGATAATCAATTTATCAATTTACCTTTTTGCTTTCTGCTTTCTGCATTCCAAAAGGTAAATTGATAAATTGATTATCAATTTACCTTTGCGGATTACGTAAAATCTACCTTGCAGAAAGCTGAAGGGAAAATGGTAAATGGTAAATTAAAATTATAATATTAAATTAAATTGATAATTAATATTAAATTGATAAATTGATAAATTGAACAATAGGTTGTATGTTTCAAACACCTCTTGAAGCCTATTAGTTTGTGCAAACTGATAAATTGATGCCTCGATTTTGTGTCTTGGTGTATCACCTAATTGTCTAGGCACTATTTGTCTCAGTTATGAAGGGAATTGAAATTCAACAAGAAATGAAGTGACACACAACATAAAGATTAAAATGCTAAATCAGATCAATAATTTAAACAACACAAAATTCAAAAATATAGTAGAGGCAAGAAATAAGACCCTTCCTCATGGAAGAAAAAAGAAAATGGAAAAAAATGACAACCTCTCTCACAGGTGAAAAAAGAGAATGGAAATAAATGACAGCCTCTCTCGAAATTTGATTAACTATCCCACTTTTATTTTGTGATTGTTGTGATTTTTGTTGTGGGAACACGCAACAAAAAACTTCAAAAAGTTTGTCATTCCGTAGCCCACAAAATGCGGGAGGCGGAGTTATTTTTTGTGCGCGAGTCGGACATCCTGTAACCTGCATTTCGCAAATGGTGGAATGTGGGATGAAAATTAGACAATATATAAACTTCAATATCTCGCAATCTGCATTGCAGTTTGCGGGATGTGGGATATCCGACTCGCGCACAGAAGTGGTTGCCGGTTGCCGGTTGTGGGAAGTGATTTATTTTGTAATTTTGCGGGATGCAGGAAGTGGTTTATTTTGTGATTTTGTGATTTTAGATCCCGCAATCCACATTGCAGGTTGTGGGATTCGGGTCATGGGATATCTGACTTGTGCACAGAAGTGGTTGCGGGTTGCAGGAAGTGATTTATTTTGTAATTTTGTGGGATGCGGGTTGTGGGAAGTGGTTTATTTTGTGATTTTGTTGCTGTAACACGTAACATAAACTTTGTACTTTTGTGATCCCGCATCCCGCAATCGCGGGATGCAGATTGCGCCATAGTTAATAAAATTTAGATCTCGCAATAAGATTTAAATTGTAACACATAAAAGGACATATTACAAAAATGACATATAATAAAGAAATGACTGAATGAAAGAATGTAACAATAAGGACATATTATAACATAAGGACATATAATTAAAACTTTTATTTCATTGTAAAACAACGAAAGGTTTTTCTACAGATCGTTTCAACAATGGTGCAGAAAAGGGGAGTGCAGATCTCAGGAAAGTGAAGAATTGCAAGTTTCAAAAGTCCAAAAGCTGGCTTCCGCATCGGGAACCGAAAATATGAAACTGCGGGAACCTGTTTCGTAAGTCAAGGAGACGACTTCTTCATTCTGAATCGGAAATCATGAAGGTCTGAGAGTGTGGAAGATCTGTTTCTCATTGAGGTATATTGATTTTTATTTTACCCATCATTTCAACCTGTACCTAAATGTTCAAAATTTAGAAGAAAGTAAATTCAATTCATTCTAAGGCTTGAAAAAATTAGAGAGTGCAGAACAATAGAAGTGCGGAAGGGCAGTAGTGTGGAAGTGAGGAAAGAAAGCAAGTTAGTTTTCAGAATCTTGGTTTTGAGGTCTGTAAATGAACAATGCCATCAGGAAAGGTCGCTTGTAGAGAATTTGTTGCCGTAAAGATTCAATATTTTACCCTCTCAATGTTTCTTTGCACCTCGAAAATCGAAAGTTACAAGCTAGTAATAAAAATATATGTATTTCCGATTTTCGCATTCCGCAGTGTAAGTCACCGAAGTCGTTAGATTTAGGGCCCGTGTCTTTGTTTTAAAGAAAGATGAAGGAAATATAGAGAAAGTTCAATTGGTGGCTCCATCTAGCGACACTAAACATACAAAAAGGACATAGAGCCCCCCTTGTCGTTCAGAAAGGCAGTCAAATCGGATCCGGATGGATCGCTCCTTAACTCGACCATAGAAAACTCGGATAACTTGTTCTCCCATAATGTCATTTTCTGCAAAAAGAGCACAAAAAGAGTGGTTTCCATGATATTATCGAGATTGGGAATCCAAGCAGAGGAAAAGACCATAAATTATCAAGCAGATCAATTGAGCAAGATGGAGATGGAAGATTGAGCAAGACCGAGCCTCAAATAAGAGGAAAGTGCAATAATTATCGCAAAAAAATCAAGACCGACAGTCAAATAAGCAATCCGACTCAACATCACGAAGCCATAAACCAAACCCACACATAAACTGTATTGCCAAAAATACATAACTGAATAACAAGCAATACCAGGCTCAAAACATCGGAGCATCGGAACCAAGATTGTGAGATTTGATCAAACCCATAAGCTATAGTTGCAGCGGTGGGTTCATTAGTGATTGTGATGACATTAAGGCCAACAATGGTATCAAAATATTTGATAGCCTTCCTTGAATATTTATTAAGTGCTCGAAGTAAACTTGGTGATCACGTCTAGAAGATGGAAGACCAAGCACGCTTTAGGCATTCCATTTTCATGGGTACGTAGGCTACGTCATTTATTTAGTAAAGAAGGAAATTTGTGGATCATGATTTGTCCTATTTATATTTCAAGAAATTAATCTTGTGACTGGATGTGCTGATGTATTGGGAAGGAAAGCACAGATGCATGCAGATATAAATAGGGCCACGCCCTTCTTAGACTTCTTTCTTCAGCCCGTTTCATTCAAACCAATAATGTCAGAGAATTAATTCCATAGCCTTGTACAACGAGAAATATCATTTCGAGGCCATTGTTATACAACTGTGCCCAAGAATATTTTCATAATATCATGTAATCATGTCATTACAATGTAATATATTTTATGTTGGATATAAATTTGTAGATCATTTAATATTGTCAATTGGGTTTAGCTTGGGAGGTTAGCTTGGGAGGTTAGCTTGGGAGAAATGATTGCTATCCTCTTTACCTAAGTTTATTTTTCACAAAGTGACATGTCCTATGTTGACAAAGCCCTTTTTCTGCTTAGGATCTAGTTTAAGTTAGATACCATCCTCAAAATGAGGGGAAGCACCTAGTGAGTTTTCCCATTGTTTAAATCTATTGGTTAGTGGTTGGTGCAACTTCTACCATCTATATTTTAAAATCTCCATTAATTAAGCATTCATGAATTATCATCATACCTTCCAAGAAATAATATTAGGTTGTAAAGGTTATGTTTACAACTTAAAGCAACCATGCTTACTGCTCAATTTCATGGTTCTATGTATGAATATGAACACCACAATAAATGGGGAATCGAAGGATACAAAGATGTATTATTATATAGTTTTGAAGTATGTAAGAAATATGATTATGGATGAAAACATAGAATAGGAAGTATATATAACAATAGTGTAGTGTAGTTCTCTGCAAGCTACACTTTTTCTTTTTTATGCCAAGTGAATTACCCCCTAAGGACATATGTGATGGTAGTATAGTAGTATAGAAGCAATTCTTGAATTATTGTAAGGATTGTTAATCTAAAAAATGGACTTACAAAGATCCAACAAACTCAACTTCCCATGAGCCTAGGTTGGGAATAGGCAAGAATGATCACTCTAGGCTTATAGCCTTTGAGAGAAGCCAAGTCCATGTGGAAAGTCACACAACTTGATCTCATCACCTTGAGTATGAGTAAAGCAAGCGTGCAAGGAAGAATCCTACCACCTGGATGCTCAACTGATATGTAGAATAAGTATGAGAATGTGCTTTAAGGTGCTATGAATGCATTCATGGAGTCAATATTGTATTTATAAATGTTCTGTAAAAGTGCACATGTTCGTGGAATTATTCAAGCAAAGAATGCAAACCATTATCATGACCATCGATGAATCAAATTCAAATTTATGTTTCAAGAATCCATAAGTTCATTCCTTACGCTTAGAAATAATAACAAAATATACTCGAAAAACATGGATGAATTGAGTCAAAGAATCCTCTAAAAATGCAAGTTTTACATCTTGGATTGTCCTATTTATATCTCACTTCATAATTATGTCTTTTATTGCTTTATAATTTTTTTATGGATTTTGTATATAAAATGCTACGAATTAGAATTAGACAAATATCTGACGACTCGAACCATCAAAGGATTATAGAAAAAATAGTTGGTAATCAAGAGATAATTGTTGATGTTCCCATGGTTCCAGCATCGGGAAAACCTTCTGAATATCATTCTCTTAGAGGTTCACGAGCCATGGAGAGAATGGCCCCTTCGTAGCCCTGATTAGTCATGTGTTTTCTATATGTGTAGAGGGAACACATGCTTGGCCTAGTCTAGTCATGTGTTGATAGAAGTGGTAGTAAGCTGGAGGTCACATTGCGTACTCATTGTGTGGTAGTGATTTGTAAGCCCTAAATGTTGGCACATTACCCCCTATAGAGTGGCGCATTACCCCCTATATTGTGGTGCATTACATACTATTGATGTCGGATTGGGTCTATTAGTTATTATTGTACACCTTTGTTTCCTATATATAGGAAGGATATCTTTTCATTTTAGCCATCGGATTGTGTCTTGTCTTATCTTGTTGTTGATGTATTTGTAACTTTGGAATGTATTCACTTGTATATTTAATATATTGTATTTGATTGGTCCCCGATGTTCCTATTGGGAGAATCAGTAATGTAAACAAGTCATTTAAAGTCATGGAGGTTAACCCTCCTAGCTGATCAGGGGTCAAAGTCCCCATAGTTTCGGGGCACTAGGGTTATTAGACTCTTCTAGAGAAGTCAGACCTAGTGAGTTATTGTCAAGTCGAGAATTAGTATAAATAGAGAGTGAGACTCGCCATTAATCACATAGTCACTCACACCTAGATGTAGCGTATAAGTGAGAGAGAAGGAGCTGGGATAAGAGAGAGTCGAACAACTATTGTAGATCATCTTATTGTCTTTGGGTTTTATTGCTACCATTGGTGCTTATTCTATCTCTGAGGAAGTTGCGGGGTTTTCTCCTTTATGGTTTCCCCGAGGAAAATCTTTGTGTCCATTGGCTCTTGTGATTGACTGATTTGCTTGTTATTCTCTCAGTTAAGATCCTAAGATAATACTGTCTAAATGATAAAAATATAACATGGTATCATAGCTAACCTGAGAAGAAGACACTATGCAGATATGGAAGCTAGGGCTTCTTACTTTTTGGGTCTCTCTCCACAATCCATAAGCAAAAGGAGGCTAGGCTGAACCTCCATCGAAGGGCACATCTTTCTGTCGAAGCAGAATCTGATTCTGAGCACTTTCAGTTTTTGACCTACCACTACATCGGGAAATTAGGGCTTTTTACTGAAGGAGAATTTTTTAGTGAGCCCATGCTAGAATTGCTCTCCTCCTCAAAATCGAAGTTTAGAGACAAAAATCAAGGCTTTTGGTTGGGTAGAACTTCGAGAAAGTGAAACCCTAATCTACCCTGGAACCAAAAAACCAACACTACAGAAGATTAGCTCCAGATCCAGTTTTCAGCTTCTCTAACTGGTAAGAACTAAATATTTTGTATTTCCATTTGAGGTTCTCAGTTAAGATGTCTCATCACACCAAGCTTGATGAAAGCTTGAGGGAGCTAATAACTTCTGAGCCTAGAAGTATAGGATCTCCCTGGCCCTGGAAGAAAATGAGTTGGACTCTTACATTAGTGAAGATGTTCCAGTTCCATAGGGAGATGAGGCTAAGGCCTTACACAAAAAGAAATTAGTCATGGCTAAGAGGATTATTTTTGATTCAATCAAGGATCACCTCATACCATAGGTGTCCTCCCTAAAGACACCTAAAGCAATGTTTGATTCCTTGGCCAAGCTATTTGAAGGGAAGAACATTAATCGGAAGATGACCTCGAGGAACCAGTTAAAGAATGTAAATATCCAGAATGAAGAGACCATACAGTCATACTTCACAAGGGTTTCTCAGATCAAGGAACAACTTGAAACAGTGGATGAAGAAGTAGAGAATGTAGAAATTGTGATGATCACCTTGAATGGTCTCCCTAGGTCATGGGATTCTTTCATCCAAGGAATTTGTGCCAGAAAGAAGCTAATCAAGCTTAGTAGGTTGTGGGAAGAATGCTCACAAGAAGAAGCTCGAATAGTATCTCGAAAAGAAAAGATGGGAAATGAAGATCAAGTTCTCATAGTACACTCCAAGAAAAGTAGAAGGGATAATCATCATCACCAAGGTAAGCATTCTCACCAGAAATATAACTCTGGAAGACCAAGCAAGGATCTATCCAAAATCAGATGCTATACATATGATGAGAGAGGACACTTTGCTAGAAATTGTCCTATGAAAAAGAAGAAGAACTACAGAAGAGGACATCATGCTCACACTGCAGAAGATGATGATCCTCCCAGGAAGAGAGTCAAACAAGAAAGTGAAGACTCTTCAAGTGATGAAGAATATGTTATAATCTCTGCACTCATGGGAACTGTCACACATGGAAGCAAAGATTAGTTTATTGATAGTGGGGCTTCCAAACACATGACGGGATTCAAGGAATATTTTGTGAAACTATCTGAACATGATTCACCCCACAAGGTAAAACTTGGGGATGACTACCAATATCCCATAAAAGGTAGTGGTGAATCGTCATACAAGCTAGACTATGGAAAGTCTACGAAGATGAAGGATGTCTTGTTTGTACCAGGAGTAAAGAAGAATCTCCTCTCCATATTAGCATTGTATGCAAGAGGAATGATAGTTGCATTTATAGATGGCCAAGTCCTCATGTGGCCAAAGGGCAAGACTATAGATGATGCAGTTGTAATCGGAGAACAAGAAGGAGGACTATACAAATTGAAGGGCCAACCAAAACAAGCTTTGGTACATGACTCGATAGATCCAAATGAACTTTGGCATAGAAGGCTTGCACATGTGCACTATAAGGCACTACCTCTCGCAAGAAAAGTTGTTGAAGGACTTCCAGAAATGCAGGAAAAACATGAAGGCATTTGCAAAGGACGTGAGAAAGGAAAGAAAAAAAAGAAGACATTTCCAAGTAGCGAAAGCAAGGTAAAAGGAATCTTGGAAATCATTCACTCCGATGTATGTGGTCCGATGTCATCCAACTCATTAAGCGGGTATGTATACTACGTTTCTTTCATTGATGATTTTTCTAGGAATAACTGGGTATACTTCATGAAAAATAAGGATGAAGTATTCAACAAGTTCAAAGAGTTCAAATCCTTGATCGAGAATCATACAGAAAATAAAATCAAGACCTTTCAATTAGACAATGGCGGAGAATTCACATCAAATGAATTCAAATAATTATGCAGATATTCAGGGATCAAGAGGGAGTTGACCACTCCATACAATCCACAGCAGAATGGGGTTGCAGAAAGGAAGAATAGAAAAATTATGGAAGCTGCAAGGGCAATGCTTCATGATCAAGATCTTCCTTTGCATCTATGGGTAGAAGCTTCTAGAACAGCTGTGTATGTATAGAACCATACTCCACATAGAATACTCAATAACAAGACACCTAAAGAAGTATTCTCCAGCAAGAAACCAGAAGTAATCCATCTCGAAATATTTGGCTGTCCAATATACATACACGTTCTGAAAGAAAAGAGGACAAAGTTAGATCCTTCAGGGAAAAAGGGTATATTTGTGGGATATAGTGAAAGCTCGAAGGATTACAGAATATACTTCCCAGGATTCAAGAAGATCGACATCAGTAGGGACGTAACTTTTGATGAAGACTCAACTTACAACAAATATAGAAAAAGACCTGCTGAAGACCCTGAAGAAACAGAAATACCTAGAACTCAAAATACAACTATGAATGATGCAATTCAAGAAGAAGATCGTGAAATGGAAGAACCCTAGGAACTTGTAGATCCACCCCAAGAGAAGAACCCTCACAAGAGGAAATCTGCATGGGTATGAGAGGCTATCCAAGGTGTAGAAAGATATGGGGCTCCAGAATAAATACATAGAGAAAGGAAAAGAACCAGGTCCTACTCCAGTTATGTAGCCCTATTATGTGACTTCATTGATAAAGAACCTTCCAACTATGAAGAAGTGGAAGAGAAGAAAGAATGGAAGGATGATATGATTGAGGAGTACTACTCGATCATGAAGAATGATGTCTGGGATGTTGTCCCAAGACCAAAGGGGAAGTCTGTCGTGACTTCCAAGTGGATCTACAAGATCAAGCATGCTGTAGATGGTAGCATAGAGAAATATAAAGCAAGATTTGTGGCTCGTGGCTTCTCCCAAAAAAGAAGGGATAGATTATGAAGAGACTTTTGCACCTGTGGCCACATACACTTCCATCATATTGGTACTTGCTCTGGCTACAGTAATGAAATGGAAGATACACCGGATGGATGTCAAGACCGCTTTCTTGAATGGTGTAGTGGAAGAGGAAGTGTATGTGGAGCAGCCACTCGGTTTTTGAGACACATGATAGGGAGAATCATGTGTGTAAATTAAATAAATCCTTGTATGGTTTGAAATAGGCACTTAGGACATGGTACGATAGAATTGATGGCTTCCTATCTAGTTTTTGCTTTACCAAGAGTAAAGAAGATTCCAACCTTTACTACAAGGTTGAAGAAGGGAACCCAATGATACTCCTATTGTATGTAGATGACTTGTTTGTAAGAAGTGTAGATGGGTTGATTATGGATACAAAGAGGAAGCTTGTTATCGAGTTCGAGATGAAGGACTTGGGTATGATGCACTACTTTCTAGGCATGGAGGTGTGGTAGAATGCAGATGGAATCTCCCTAGGACAAGGGAAGTATGTAGTAGAGACCCTGAAGAGGTTCAGGGTGATGGATTGCAAGGCCATGACCACACCTATGGCATCGAACTTGAAGCTATTGAGTGATGATTCATTAGAGTCGGTTGATGCTACGATGTATCATGAGATGATTGGGTCCTTGATGTGCCTGAAAATACAAGACTAGATATTTTCTTTGATATGAACACATTGAGCCAGTTCCTGACAGATCCTAGACATGTTCACTTGATTGCAGCAAAACATATTCTGAGGTACCTAAAGGGCACAATTGATTATGGGCTCAAGTATGAGGCAAATCAAAAGATTAACCTGGAGGGTTATGTTGATTCATATTGGGCAGGCAGTTCCATCAATAGGAAGAGCACTTTGGGGTGCTGCTTCAGTATGGGATCAGGTGTGATCTCTTGGTTTAGTAGGAATCAATCTTGTGTGGCACTAAGTACATCCGAAGCAGAATATGTTGTAGCTTGTTCTGCTAGTTGTGAGGAAGTGTGGCTAAGAAAGCTACTATCTGATTTGTTTGATCTCTAGTTGGATGATACTTTTATATATTGCGACAACTAGAGTTGTGTGAAGTTGTTGGAGAACCCGGTGTTCCATGACAAGTCGAAGCATATCGAGATCAAATATCACTATATCAAGGATATGGTTCAGAAAGGATTAGTGAAGCTCCAGTATGTTGCGACAGATGAACAGATAGTTGATGTGTTGACCAAGCCATTAGCCAGAGTGAAGTTTGAGTACTTCAGGGAGAAGCTTGGTGTTCTCCAAATCGGGGTTTCCCTGAAAGGGAAGTGATGAGTCCGAGAGCCTTTCTGACATGTATGTTGCATGTGTTCCTCGCATGGTCAGATGTAAGTGCAAAGCCTTTCTGACATGTATGCTAGATGTGTTCCTTGTATGGTCAGATGTAAGTGAAGAGCCTTTATGACATGTATGCTGGATGTGTTCCTCGCATGGTCAGATGTAAGTGCAGAGCCTTTCTGACATGTATGTTGGATGTGTTCCTCACATGGTCAGATGTAAGTGCAGATCCTTTCTGACATGTATGTTGGATGTGTTCCTCGCATGGTCAGATGTAAGTGCAGAACCTTTCTGACATGTATGCTGGATGTGTTCCTCGCATGGTCAAATATAAGTGCAGAGCCTTTTTGCATGTATGTTGGATGTGTTCCTCGCATGGTCAGATGTAAGTGCAGAGCCTTTCTGACATGTATGTTGGATGTGTTCCTCGTGTGGTCAGATGTAAGTGCAGAGCCTTTCTAACATGATGAGGTCAGATGTGAGTGTTGGGCATGCCTTTCTAACATGGTGGTGGATGTATTCCTCCCATGGTCAGATGTAAGTGTTGGCCAGGCCTTTCTGACTGGGTCAGATATAAGTGTTGAAGAAGATGAAGACCTACATGGAGGCTAGGCCTACAACCAGCATGAAAATGGGATGGATCTGTAGAATTTCCTATGATGAGTAGAATTGAGAGATAGCACAAGTTGATCAAGATAGCAGAAGCAGTGATGATGATGATCCAATGATGATCTCGCTTTGATGATGATCTAGTGATGATCCAACTTTGATGATGATCTAGTGATGATCCAACTTTGATGATGATCCAGTTTTGATGTCGATCTTGCTTTGATAATGATCCAGTGATGATCCAATTTTGATGACGATCCAGAGAAGAAGACCTGTGTTGATGTATTGTGTCAAGAGAATACCTTCCTAGTTAAGAGGGAGTGTTGATGTATTTGTAAATTCAAAATGTATTCACTTGTATATTTCATATATTGTATTTTGTTAGTCCCTGATGTTCCTATTGAGAGAATCAGTAATGTAAACAAGTCATGTAAAGTCATGGAGGTTAACCCTCCTAGTTGATCAGGGGTCAAAGTTGTTGGTCGTCTGGGCAGACCCGGGTTTCCTATAATGTACCAACAACACCCCTAGCTCACTGGCCCTTTCGGCAACAGACCGCGGAGCGGCCTGAAGTCTCACCCAAAGTGATCCTAATGGGTTGGCCAAAGACTCAAGTGTCTCGACCAGGTTCTGTATGGCGTCCTGTGTCTGTCTCGCAGCTCTTCTTAGCCGCGAGATGTCTCTTTCCGTGACACAATGCATAGTTTCCTCTGCTCGCGATGACTCTAACCTTTATCGCATCGTCACATCCTGGGCAACACGTAACTTTCTCCTATGCTCGATCCTCAACCTACGGTATCGCACACCACATCTCCTCTAATGGTGCGATATCGCCTCCCTGCGATATCCTACCGCTGCGGCTCAGCGTACTTAGCGTACTGGTGTTCAACTTACAGGACTCAACACACAAGGTTGTTTTACACTGCGACTCTTAACTGTCTTAAGTGAAACTTAGACAAACTCTTATACAGAATACTTAAAGACTTCAACTTGCATTTATCCTTTTAATATGTTGTGAAATGAATAACACATACATACATTTACTGTAAGCAAAGTTCACGTAATGAATGACAGATATAACAAGTAAATACAATCACATGAATCAATCACATAACACTCTGATTTTACGTGGTTCACTTCCAGGGTAGAAGCTACATCCACAGAACTGTGTTTCTATATTATAACTTGAGAGAGGTACACAGTTCTGCTACACCGCATATGCAGCTAGAGATCTTCTGGGTAACTCCGCACACAGCCTGGAGCCCTTCTCTCTTAGATCTCTTCTCTATATTGCCTTCTTACAATATACTCTCACTCTCTCTCTCTCTCTGTCAATCCCTGCGGATTGTTACAATACAAAATAACAGTGAGCTAACAGACGACTGGACTCTTAGACTCACTAATGTCTGAGTAGCTACTAGCTACCCTAATAGCTCCAGAAGGACTAACTATCTAACCTTTTACAATACAAAATACATCCCTTTATAGGCGGCCCGAAGGTCTTGCCATTACAACACTATGGGCCCGTCCCAACAGTAACCCAAATCCCTAACTAGTGACAGTCAGCATATCTGTACTTGGGGTAGCCACTTTCCGTCACACCACTGCTCTCTGCAGTCTTCCATGCTTCCCGATGCTGACCATGGGTACTATGCACCGCTTCCCATCTCCTATCCTTCGTCTTCAATACCTCGGCCTCGTTGCTCCTTTTCCTTTTTGAGGGTAGTTGAGCCCTCCTGTCTTCGTCGCTGCCTTCAATGCAGTGGTTGAGCTCTCTCTTCTCGGCCACTCAGGTACTGTCATCTTTCTTGACTTCTCTGTCCCAACAGTCACGGTTTTCGGCTCTGCTCTGTAGCTAGAAACATGCTACGACGTCGTAGCTTTACCTTATCTCTTCGTCTTCGCCAAAACTATCTATCCGCCAAAATGGCAGCTTCTCCTGTAGCTACGGGACTCTGCTCCAACAGTTCCCTAACACTTACTTGTGGCTCGTCCCTGAGACACTACCAATGGGATTCTCCTGTTGTAGCTTCTCCTGAGTCTATTCGTGACAGATGATCAGGTCCGGCGTTCAATCTTCCTGGTTTGACAATTATTTCAAAATCATACTCCTGAAAGAGGAGTAACCATCTGCAGATTCTTCCCCCTAACACTGGCTTATTGACCAGATACTTCAATACGGAATGGTTAGTAAACATCTTGAACAAGGCACCCAACAGGTAGTTCTTGAAGTTCTGTAGCACATACACCATAGCTAAGCCTTCTCTTTCTGTCATGGTGTAGTTCTTTTCTATTGTCGATAGCTTTCTGCTAGAGTATGCGATAGGATGATCGATACCTCCTTCTCCTGATTGCGTTAAAACAACCCCTAGTGCGATGCCAGATGCATCCACATGTACATGAAACGACTTAGTCCAGTCTGGAAATACTAAGATGGGTGCTGTAACCATCTTCTCTTTAAGTGTGTCTAGACTCTGTTGGCATTCCTCATTCCATAGGAATTTTACATATTTCTTTAACAGTTTTTCCATCGATGTTTTAATCTTTGCATATCCTTTGATCAATTTTCTATAGTACCCGGTATGAACAAGTATTGTCCTCAATTGTTTGACTGAGTTAGGTGCTGGAAGATTTACAATGATGGCAATCTTTGCGGGATCTACCATCAAGCCTTGCCTGCAGACAATGTGACCCAACAAAATACCGAATGGCGCACCGAATATACATTTTTTCAAGTTTAGAGAAATCTGATACTGCCTACATTTCTCTAACATCAGTCTTAAATCTCCTATGTGCTTGTCAATTAATCCAAATACAGTCTAATCATCAAAATAAACTTCTAGGAATTTATGGATGTATTCTTTAAATACAGCAACTACTACTCTAGAAAAGATAGCTGGTGCATTCTTAAGACCAAAGGGAATTATCGTATACTGGAATGAGCCCCATTCTGTTGCAAAAGTGGTCTTATGTCGATCTTTTGGGTGGATTCTGATCTGGTGATAGCCTGAAAAGCCATCAGTGAAAGGTGTCGGAAATGGATCATGAAGCGATGCGTCGTTGAGTTTACGCAATTCAACACAGATCCTGATGTCTCCTTAGTTTTCTTTTCTTGCACGACCATGGGACTAACCCATTCGCTCTCTTCTACGGGCTCAATGATGCCTGCTGCTAGCATCTTATCGATCTCATCCTTAACCTTTTCTTTGTAGCGCGGATTTAATCTATATGGACGCTGCTTGATTGGTATAGAATCCTCTTTCAATGGTATCCTCATTACTCCCAGGTCTCCAACTATTCCCTTCATCTCTGTGAACTTGGTGGGAAATAGGTCCTGATAGTCATGTAGCAAGTCTGCAATCTGTCTGACTGTTTCATCGGTCCAATAGTCTCCAATAGAGGCAAAATTTGGTTCCGTGTCTGTGCCAATATTGATCTTTTTAATCTTGATCGGCTCTGTGATTGCTGGAATCTGTAGCTTCAGTCCATCAACATCGTGAGTCCCTTCTGACTCTGGAATGTTGATGTTGCGAGGATCCTCATCCTCCTCCTCTGGTTCTGCTTCGAAGTTATAGCACTCGAGCGCCTCTTCTAACTGGATGGCCCACTCAGGTTGAGTATGTACTGATAGGGTACAATCCTCAAATATCTTAATCTTTATTACATCTAGGGCCTGATCAACATTTGGATACTCAGATTCAAAAGTGAAGGTAAGTAGAAAGCTGTCTATTAGAAGTGGCCATGTAGTCGTTCCCTTGTGCAATTCAGTCTCTGTGTACCAGTTCCATGGAACTGTGTCCAAAGTGTGAATGAATCGGTGAACCCATTCATCCTCAGGAATGTCCGACCAATTGTTGGTCGCTCTGGGCAGACCTGGGTTTACTATAATGAACCAACAACACCCCTAGCTCACTGGCCCTTTCGGTGACAGACCGCGGAGCGGCCTAAAGTCTCACCCGAAGTGATTCTAATGGGTTGGTCGAGGACTCAAGTGTCTCGACCAGGTTCTGTATGGCATCCTGTGTGCGTCTTGTAGCTCTTATTAGCTCGCGAGACTGCTCTTTCGTCTCTGCGATACGATGTGCAGTTCCCTCTTACTCGCGACGAATTCAACCTCTATCACATCGCCACGTCCTGGACAACACGTAAATCTGTCCCTCGCGTGACCCTTAACTGTAGCGCACCACAGCTCCTCTGATGGTGCAATATCGCCTCCCTGCGATATCCTACCACTGCGGCTCAGCGTACCTAGCGTTACTGGGGTTAACCTACTGGACACAATACGCAGAGCTGTTTTATACTGCGACTCTTAACTGTCTAAGGGAACCTTATACAAACTCTTATACCGAATACTTAAAGACTTCACTTGCATTTATCCTGGTTATATGCTATGAACTGAATAACATACTCATACATTTACTGTAAGCAAAGATCATGTAATGAATGACAGATATAACAAGTAAATACAAACACATGAATCAACACATAACACTCATATTTTACATGGTTCACCTCCAGGATGGAAGTTACGTCCACAGAACTGTGTTTCTATATTATAACTTGAGAGAGGTACACAGTTCTGCTGCACCGCATATGCAGCTAGAGATCTTCTGGGTAACTCCGCACTCAGCTTGGAGCCCTTCTCTCCTAGATCTCTTCTCTATCTCTATATTGCCTTCTTATATTATATTCTCACTCTCTCTCTCTGTCAATCCCTGCGGATTGTTACAATACAAAATACAGTAAGCTAACAGACTATTGATAATCTGACTAGCTATATGGCCTAAAATGCCCAAAATGCCAACCTTTTACAATGCAAAATACATCCCTTTATAGGCGGCCCGAAGGTCTCTCCATTACAACACTGTGGGCCTATCCCAACAGTAACCCAAACCTAACTAGTGACAGTTGGCATATCTGTACTTGGGGTAGCCGCTTTCTGTCACACCACTGCTCTCTGCAGTCTTCCATGCTTCTTGGCGCTGACCATGGGTACTATGCACCGCTTCCCTTCTTTTGTCCTTCGTCTTTAATACCTCGGCCTCGTTGCTCCTTTTCCTTTATGAGGGTAGTTGAGCCCTCCTGTCTTCGCCGCTGCCTTCAATGTAGTGGTTGAGATCTCTCTTCTCGGCCGCTCAGGTACTGTTGTCTTCCTTGACTTCTCTGTTCCAACAGTCACGGTTTTTGGCTCTGCTCTGTAGCTAGAAACATGCTTTGGTGTCGTAGCTTCACCTTATCTCTTCGTCTTCACCAAACTGTTTATCTGCCAAAATGGAAGATTTTCCTGTAGTTGCGGGACCCTGCTCCAACAGTCCCCTAACACTTACTTGTGGCTCATCCCTGAGCCACTACCAATAGGCTTCTCCTGCTGTAGCTTCTCCTGGTCTAGTTGGTTAGGATACTCGGCTCTTCTCCTGAGTCTATTCGCGACAGATGATTAGGTCCAGCATTCAATCTTCCTGGTTTGACAATGATTTCAAAATCATACTCCTGAAAGAGGAGTAACCATCTGCAGATTCTTTCCCCTAACACTGGCTTATTGACCAGATACTTCAATGCGGAATGGTCAGTAAACATCTTGAACGAGGCACCCAACAGGTAGTGCCTGAACTTCTGTACCACGTACACCATAGCTAGGCCTTCTCTCTCTGTCGTAGTGTAGTTCTTTTCTGCTGTCGACAGCTTTCTGCTGGAGTATGTGATAGGATGATCGATACCTCCTTCTCCTGGTTGCGTTAAAACAACCCCAGTGCGATGCCAGATGCATCCACATGTACACGAAACCTCTTAGTCCAATATGGGAATACTAAGATGGGTGCTGTAACCATCTTCTCTTTGAGTGTGTTTAGACTCTGCTGGCATTCCTCATTCCATATGAATTTTACATCTTTCTTTATCAGTTTTTCCATCGGTGCTGTAATCTTTGCGTATCCCTTGATGAATTTTCTGTAGTACCCGGTATGAACAAGTACTGTCCTTAATTGTTTAACTGAGTTGGGTGCTGGAAGATTTACAATGATGGCAATCTTTACGGGATCTACCATCAAGCCTTGTCTGCAAACAATGTGACCCAACAAAATACCAAATGGCGCACATAATATACTTTTTTTAAGTTCAGAGAAATCTGGTACTGCCTACATTTATCTAAGTTCAGTGAAGAGGATCTAACGGTGCGATGACTCGGATCTGTGCATCTTCAAAGGTCATTTGTCTTCTCTTTAAGTCAATAACGGCCATGTTACCGATCGCCCAATGAATGCCTAGTAGTGTTGTATATGGTCTACTATCGCCAATGATTTCTATAACTTCAAAGTCCGCAGAGCTGCGAACTCCGTCAATGTCAACTGGCACCTGCGATAATCGTCCCAGGGGTGATACCCGCTGTTGATTAGCTAGTCTGAGATGGATAGGCGATCTGACTAACTTAGGGCTACCCATCTGTTCCCATGTCTGCTTAGTCAGAACATTTACCTCTGATCCTAGATCTAGGATCACCTCGTCCATTTCAAATTCTCCAACCTGTGCTATGAGTCGCATCTCTCTTCCTGTTCTTGTATGTCCCATAATATTATGAATAGCACATTGTGCACTGCTCACGGAAGAAGATGGTTGACACTGATCTATGATGCGCTGAAGTTCTCCGATATCTTGCTCATTTCTCACGAGTTTTAAACAACTCCGCAGGAAGGATTGTACACTTCCTGTCGACTCTTCCTCATCGCATGTGCTCGATGTGGTAGCTTGCGATATCTGTATAGGGCTAACGCCACAAGGTGCTTGCCGCGGTACGCCCCTAGACGACGGTAATTGCGATCCTGATTGCATAGGGTCATCAAAGAAAGTCTTAGCTTCCTGAAATGTCTGTTTATTCTTCTGTAGGTCAAGTGGTGTTGCTTTGTTAGGAGCTTTGCGCACCCACTCCTGACCTGTGGTCTTTTCAGTAACCTGCGATGTCCAATTGGTGGAAGCACCGCTGCGAGTCACAATGTTGACTCTTGGTTCTGGTTCTTCTTGCTTAGCAGCAATAAGCTGGATGTTCTGGTGTACTACTGGCTTAGGTTCTCTGATCTTAGCTACCAAGGTAATACAGTCTTCTATAGCGTGATCGTAAGATTTGCAATAGTTACATGTGGTGGTAGGGCTCTGACAGTCCCTAGCATAATGTCCTAGAACTCCACAGTTGTAACAAGTGATTGGTCCGCGACCACGGCCAAAGCCTTCTCCCTAGCCAAAGCCTCCTCCATGTCCTCGTCCTCTGAATCCTCCTCCACGGCCAACATGAGCCTGATCATACTGTGGTCTTGCTGCTGGACCCTGTGTTTCTGATTGGACTCTGTACAAGTCTTGCTTGCTCCCGACCATGAGATCATAGGCTCGGCAATCGTGTTAATCATGGCCTATGGACTTGCAGAAGATGCAGTATAATTTATTAGGCGTCTGCACGTACTTCTGAAGTAGAGGGCACTGGTGAGGTAGGTGTCCTCTTGTTTTGCATATTTCACACCACGGTCCGTGGGTCTGTGGTAAGGGGTTAGGAGCCCCAATTGATATATATTCTACAAAGACTGGACAATTATCTTTAGTATGGCCTTGTGCTTTACACTTTACGCATGATATGTCTTGCGCAACCTCTTTCCCTTTCTTAAGCTCATGCATCTGTATCGTGATATTAGCCAACTGGTTTTGCAGATTTGTCATACCTGTGCTAGTTTCAACTAGAGGTGAAGCCTCTAGTTTCATCACCATCTCCAACGCGTCGTCCTGTGTCTAGAGTTTCTGCTGCATTAATGGTAGTCTGATGTGAGGGAGCAGTGCTGCAACAAACCATTCCTTATGCTGCTCTGACGCAAACTCAAAGCTGACTTGGTCTATAAGGGCTTTAAATTTCTGATCGAAGTCCCACACTGAATCTGTAGGTAACTGTTTGATGTCTTTGAGCTCTGTAATGCACTGTGACTCAGACTTAGGTTTCTTAAACTCTTTAATCATGGCGGTCCTGACCTGGACAAGTGTTCTGGGTACCGCTGAGGTATACTTCGTATACCATGTTAAGGCTCGTTCTCTCAGTGTGGTGACCAACTGTACAAGTTTACTATTATCATCATTGATTGCTTTAATGGTCCACACGGCTTCAGATAGAAACCAATGCTGCTCTGGGTCCTCTGCCCCTGTACCCTTAAAGATAGGTAGCTTCATATCATCCCCCATTCTATTTCTACGTGGTGGATGTTGATTTGCTGTGTTACTACCACTTGGTGGTGTAGTTGGAGGTGATGTAGCGGTAGTATGTACTGTCTGGGAGCTACTAGATGGAGTTCCTACGGGATTGTTCTGAGTCCCGATCTATTTCTGTGGGGTATAAGGGTGGTAAGGGAAACCCCCTTCTGTTCTTTCTATGGTACTGTGACTCTGTTGTCTAGTATTATCTGAACTGTCTTCAAATATGGGAGAGCTGAAATCTACTTTGTATTTCTTTCCACTACGTGTACGACCAATGTCATCAAAATCACTTTCAAACTCTTGTGACATTACTATCTTTACTTATTCATCTGAAACTAGATCCATTGTTCCTTTTTCATGTAATAACATCTTAATGGACAAGTTTAAAGATTTGAGGTACTTACCGCGATATCCTTTGAAGAAGTACCGCTCAACCTCGCTGAAGCTTTTTCTCTGTTCAACTGCAAACTCTGTGACGAAGCCTTCTAGCACACTCGCAAGCCAGAAGTCTACTGTCCTCATAATGGGATTATCAAGGTTCTTCACAGTCTGAATCAGCTCTGGTGTCCAGACAATGTTTCTTTTCTTCTTGAATATGCTCGTATCAGTCAACTTTGATAGCCAGTCGTAAAGCTCGTTTCCAAAGGTCACAAAAAATATCGCATGTAGGTTTGTAACGATATGTTTTTGTAACCAGTCCTCTGTACTCAGTATAGGACTCTTGTTCTCGTGTTCGGAAAACTCTTTCTCCTTAGAACCAACCCACTCGTTGATTTCGTCTCTAGTAGGACGCCACCAGAACATCAGTGCTCAGTTTGTTCAAAACCGACAACGAAACCATTTGTTGGTCATCTGGGCAGACCCAGGTTTCCTATAATGTACCAACAACACCCCTAGCTCACTGGCCCTTTCGGCAACAGACCGCGGAGCGGCCTGAAGTCTCACCCGAAGTGATCCTAATGGGTTGGCCAAAGACTCAAGTGTCTCGACCAGGTTCTGTATGGCGTCCTGTGTCTGTCTCGCAGCTCTTCTTAGCTGCGAGATGTCTCTTTCCGCGACACAATGCACAGTTTCCTCTGCTCGCAATGACTCTAACCTTTATCGCATCGTCGCATCCTGGGCAACACGTAACTTTCTCCTACACTCAATCCTCAACCTGGGGTATCGCGCACCACAACTCCTCTGATGGTGCGATATTGCCTCCCTGCGATATCCTACCGCTGCGGCTCAGCGTACTTAGCGTACTGGTGTTCAACTTACAGGACTCAACACACAAGGTTGTTTTACACTGCGACTCTTAACTGTCTTAAGTGAAACTTAGACAAACTCTTATACAGAATACTTAAAGACTTCAACTTGCATTTATCCTTTTAATATGCTATGAACTGAATAACACATACATACATTTACTGTAAGCAAAGTTCACGTAATGAATGACAGATATAACAAGTAAATACAATCACATGAATCAATCACATAACGCTCTGATTTTATGTGGTTCACTTCCAGGGTAGAAGCTACGTCCACAGAACTGTGTTTCTATATTATAACTTGAGATAGGTACACAGTTCTGCTGCACCGCATATGCAGCTAGAGATCTTTTGGGTAACTCCGCACACATCCTGGAGCCCTTCTCTCTTAGATCTCTTCTCTATATTGCCTTCTTACAATATACTCTCACTCTCTCTCTCTCTCTGTCAATCCCTGTGGATTGTTACAGTACAAAATAACAGTGAGCTAACAGACGACTGGACTCTCAGACTCGCTAATGTCTGAGTAGCTACTGGCTACCCTAATAGCTCCAGAAGGACTGACTAGCTAACCTTTTACAATACAAAATACATCCCTTTATAGGCGGCCCGAAGGTCTCGCCATTACAACACTGTGGGCCTGTCCCAACAGTAACCCAAATCCCTAACTAGTGACAGTCGGCATATCTGTACTTGGGGTAGCCGCTTTCCGTCACACCACTGCTCTCTGCAGTCTTCCATGCTTCCCGGCGCTGACCATGGGTACTATGCACCGCTTCTCGTCTCCTGTCCTTCATCTTCAATACCTCGGCCTCCTCACTCCTTTTCCTTTATGAGGGTATCTGAGCCCTCCTGTCTTCGCCGCTGCCTACAATGCAGTGGTTGAGCTCTTTCTTCTCGGCCGCTCAGGTACTGTCGTCTTTCTTGACTTCTATGTCCCAACAGTCATGGTTTCCAGCTCTGCTCTGCAGCTAGAAACATGCTACGGCGTCGTAGCTTTACCTTATCTCTTCGTCTTTGCCAAAATTGTCTATCCGCCAAAATGGCAGCTTCTCCTATAGCTGCGGGACTCTGCTGCAACAAAAGTCCCCACAGGTTCGGGGCACTAGGGTTATTAGACTCTCCTAGAGAAGTCAGCCCTGGTGATTTATTGTCAAGTCGGGAATTAGTATAAATAGAGAGTGAGCCTCTCTATTTATCACACAGTAACTCACACTTAGCTGTAGCGCAAAAGTGAGAGAGAAGGAGTTGGGATAAGAGAGAGAACAATTGTTGGAGATCATCTTACTGTATTTGGGTTTTACTGCTGCCATTGGTGCTTATTCTATCTCTGAGTAATTTGTGGGGTTTTCTCCTTTATGGTTTCCTTGAGGAAAATCTTTGTGTCCATTGTCTCTTGTGATTGATTGTTGTGCTTGTTATTCTCTTCGTTAAGATCCTAAGATAATATTTTCTAAATGATAAAAATCTAACACTTGTATATTCAACACATTGTGTAAGGAGGTTTCCCCTTAAAGAGGCTTGATATTCATCTTCATTCTTCACTATTAAGGCGTGGATTACTCTTTTATGGTATTTTTATGCTCTTTTTATGTTAATTCTAGGAATTGGTTGCATAACATTTGGTATCAGAGCTCTTTCCTCGGTATCGGTTTCTTCAAAATGAGTCATATGGGAATTTTCGCTACGAATTTTTTTCCACAAGGTTTCAAATAGAAAGACTCAAAAAAAACATAGAAAAATAGATTAGCTATATTTGGTATAATTTCCATATCCTAATAAATTACAAGTTCAAATATATTCGATGTTGAATCTAGGGTTTCTAACTAGTCCAAAAACTAGTCTCAAATAGGTGTTATACGTCAAACTATTGTATTTGGGACATGCGAGATCCAAATTGAATGACACCAATTGCATTAGAAGGAGGATGGAAAACAGTATATGTGGTAGAATTTTGAGACTCAGATACAAAATATTGGACATGTTGTAATCCGTACAAGTTCAAACTTCTGAAAGGACAAAAAATAATAAGTGTTGGGAGATTTGCAATATATTTTTATTAGCACCTAAAAATTAGGTTAGACATGTGGCATTATAGAAAGGAGATATCAGGATACTAAAAGAAGGATTTGTATACTCAAATGATCCAAAATTGCATATTTATCTAAGTTACAAGGTTAGCTAGACAATTAAGCTCAAATCCAGGCTTTTACAAGGTGCATATTTTTTAATTTGAATAATTTTTTATCCAGAGATCCACTTGAGGTGATTCAAAACGTGTGGTGAAGAATATATATCATAAATTTGTTCTAAATTCCTCCTAAAAGGGGAATGTCTGGTAGGATTATATAATCCTCACTTGTCCATATATAGTATAATTAGTCATCTTTCCTAACTTAGGAGTTATTTGCTAGATTTTGGTGCCACCATGATATTGTTTCCACTGGCGCCACTGGTGTCATTGGTGCCACGGATGCCATTTGGTTCCAACAGTGCCAATACCTACATTCTAGGAGCCATTCTAAGTGCAACCAATATCCTCCATTAGTTGGTTGTGGTAGGTAGGCAGTTGTGCTGATTCAACCTCCAGTTACAAACAGTTATATCACTCTCAGTTAGTCTAGTGCTAGTTTTGCATGGCTACATGGGGAGTGGCACCTTTTTCCACCTACCTCATTAGTTTAACTGGTTTAACTGATTGTATTCTGATCTATACATCTAGAGTTAGACTAGTGAGCTCTGACAATGATTTAGACACAGTGAGTTAGCTAGTCAGTTAGGTTTAGCTGGTAGATTTGAATCTTATCCACATGATTCAAATTATTTTATTGTAACACCATTGTATTACTGTTAGGATAATGAAGATTGGTGTTGTAATTAAATGATCAATTATTATCATATTTGTCTCAAATTTGTCTTGTTTAGTGTACAATGTTCTTGATATTCCACTGCATAATTCTACTTTTCAATTGCTCTCATTTTCCTGTAGATCAATGGTTCACAGGTTCAACATGGTATCAGAGACTTGTTCATGATAGCAACAAGAATTGTCTGATCTCCATTGTACACCAGAAGCAGTTGAGTTTCCACATAAATCCTGGAATGATAGCCTTGCTCCCTATGGATTATGTCCAGAGAAGTCTATCCAGGTGTGACGGACTCTGAGAAAGTGTACATGTCGAGGTGGAAAGGCTTGAAACTGACATGATTGTGAATTGAATTGTTTTTTTGCAGTGTTATTTGCAGGTACCTACGTAGCTTCTAGAGGAATTGACTGTTCAACATACAGAAAGATGGATTCTTCATCTCTCACACCTTGAATCCTTACACTCTTCAACTACTCTGGTTGGAGGGCAGATATGTAGGTAGCCTTGCGCAATATTGGTCTGTTTAGGATGACAATGGGCAGAGAAACTGAGCCCCAACAGTATGTTGAGAAGAATTTTTTTTTGAATCGAATTGATGAGGCCTTTTTCCTCATCTGCACTCATATCTCCCAGAATCTTTTGTTCCATATTGAGGTACTAACGACTCCGAAGGAAGCTTGGGATAAGATTGAATCTTTGTTTGGAAAACAATATGAGCTTCGAGTGCATATTTTAGAGAATGAGCTCATAGTTCTACATCCTAGCAATTTCAAATATATTCAGAAATTCTTTACAAAACACAAGTCACTAGTATTATAATGCAAACAATGTGGATTAGAGAGGAAAGATGAGCAACTTGTGTTGTTAGTACTGAGCAAGCTTGGAACTGGGTGCTCAACATTTGTCTCTACATTCCATTTTGGAATAGAATCCATCCCTAATTGGAATATTTCTTCTCTATATGCTTTTGTTGATTCCTTAATACAAGAGCAAGATAAATTGGTTCAAATGGGAGTGATTCAAACCTCCAAGAATCAAGCACACTTGATGACATCCTCAAACAATGTACAAGCAAGAGGGAAGCACAAAGGGAAGGAGACCAAAAACACTGATTCGAAGCCAAAGGAAAATCATAAATCTTCTAATGGAGCCTTGAGTTCCAAGAAAAAGAAGAAATTCGAGAAGACTAAGTGTCCATACTGTATGAGGGGATTTCATCCAGAGAGTCAGTACATGAAGAAGACAATCGACCAGATGTTAACACTCCTTGAACAAAACAATATTTCCCTTCCACAAGGAGCAAAGAAGTCTGATTCTAGACAACCGGCAGAAGATCATGAGAGGTGCCATGCCTTGAAGGCATGCCTCACTCAGTCGAAAGCTTACTCGATAGATTCTGGAGCATCCAATCACATGGTTTTCTCCAGGGATTCCTTCACCACTCTCACTCTATTAGGAGGACCTAGAATTCATATGGGAGATGACTCATAAATCCCAGCTGTTGGGAGAGGTTCTATAAAAATCCATCATGGTGAGCTCAAGAATGTACTCTATGTGCCATCTCTTGAATCAAATTTGTTGTATGTTTATTAGATGACTCATATAGACTCTCCCAAGAGAGTTACATTCGACTCTGACTTAGTAGAAATCACTAAAAAATATATTAGAAATATCATAGCGAAAGGGTTTTCTAACCATGCCTCAAAGGCATATGAGTTCTCTCATTTCTTTCCTGCTTCACATCCAACAACTTTATTGACTCATGCTAATAACACCAACAAGTTGTGGCATGAGAGATTTGGGCATCTCAATTTCAAATATCTCCAGCAACTTCATAATGAAAAAATGGTTGAGGGCTTGCCACTCATCTAAACATCAAATGGAGTATGTCCTGGATGCTTGGTAGGTAAGCATACATAGAAGAGGTATGAAGGATAGAATGCAACTAGAGTTGCCTCTACACTTGATCTAATACACAGTGATGTTTCAGGACCAATGCCTACAACATCAATCAATGGTTCTAGGTATTTCCTTACTTCTATTGATTATTGTTCAAGGTTCTATTGGGTATATTTTATGAAACAAAAATCAGAGGTATTCGAAATTTTTAAATTTTTTAAAGCCTTGATTGAGAATAGTTTCATAAATAATATCAAGTCCATTAGATCAGATAATGGAGGTGAATACATTAAAATATATTTTCAGCAGTATTGTGAATTAGAGGGGATTCGAATGGAACACTTAGTTCCATACACACTACAACATAATGGTGTGGTCGAGAGGAAAAATAGATCATTGATCATAAGAAAAGAAACAGAAAGAGATTCAAGAGAAGAATCAACCTTGGTTCAAGATCAAAAGGATATTTCAAAAGTAAGGTGTTGCGAGTGTTAGAATCTTGGTTTTGTTTTCTAGTGCTCTCAAAAGAAAGGAAGAAATGGTGAGAAGAAGGAAAATATGAGATCATGTCCAAAACAAAAGAAGAAGGATATTAAAAAGATCAAATGTTTCAAGTGTCATACAGTTGGCCACTTTGTGTATCAATGTCCTCAAAAGAAGAGAAAGGAAACATGCAACTAATGTAGAAGAGATTCCACCTTAGAATAAAACAACACAGGTGTGATAAATATTTCAAAGAGTAATTCTAAACATTCCAAAGGATTCAGATAGAACACGAAGTTATATGTAAGGGTTATGCACTTGGAAAGAATGCCAATTATGAGCAATGATAGTATATCCAAGGGGATTGATGGATCCTACTTTTGGTTACAAAATCCATCATTTCTTTGGTTAAATAAAACATCCTAAGACCCAATTATGGAGATAATGAACATATATTAAATAGGAAAGGCACTTAGTTTTGATCTTATGCAGATTTAGAAAATATTTGTTAAATTTGATTAATTCCTCACCTTTTCTATGTTTAAATATGGTGTTCTAGAAGAATATGAAGGAACTACGCTCCATCTTACTTTATCCATGACTCCACAATCCAGGAGGAGTTCCAATTTTTACAAAGTTTTGAGTTATGTGAAGACAACAAGAAAGAAGGTGAATTAGCAGTACCAGTTTTGATTATCAAATTCTCAGTTTTGATCCAAGACAAAGATCTCAACATTAACTCATGGACGTAAAGAAGTGAAGCACTCCCAGTTGACCAGTATATTGGATTCCCACATTGTAGACATAGGTAGCATATTCAATATAGTTTGAAGATCTACCATTTGGAGGCCTAGTCTCCGAATCTGTATAGCGCACCGATGCTAAAGATTATCTCAAGCGATCCTACCAAACAAGCATGGATCCAATCACATGAACATAGTTTGCATATACTGAATGTAGCAGTTAGATCATATATGCATTTTGACATTAAAAAATATAAGCAAATAAACTAGTCATGCTAGTGCTCATTTTTGTCTAAACTTAACTATGATTACAATGTTGAAAACAAACGCATCTAATTATGTTAACAATTATTTTTTAATGTCAATGTAGACCTTTATTTCTCCAATTTATTGAGTACTCTTTCATTCTTGTATCACCTTGGATGAGGTCCCATCCATAGGTGACTATAGGAATTTGTGTGTTAAAGTAGATTTGATGTTTAAGTATGAATGATTAGTAGAAGAGAGCATAGAGCAGATTTACTATAATTCATAGAAGACTTTCCTTATTTTATATAGAATAGATTTAATGAATTGTTTCTTGCCATTTTAAATGCCTTTATTATTTTGCAATTTGAATTTATTTCTTTTCGTATGAGATCTTATTACTAGTGTTAGGTAGAGAACATTCTACGATCAGTATGTCAATGGTAGGGTAGATTGGGAAGCATTTCAAAAGGTTTGGTAAAAACTAGGCGAAGAGCTTCTTAAAACCTGTCTCTGAAGACAACTTCCAAAGGATATGTGCTTGACTGAATGATATAGATCCATGTTTCTCGCAACCCGTAGATTGTAGATTGAATTTCCTTTGATTTTAATTAGTATTGATTTATATGGAATTATATTGAATTTTGATACTACTAGACACAATTAGTTTTCTTTTGTAGTTGCATAAATAGAGCAAAACCCTCGTAAGTTTGTACGAATTCCTGGGTTTGATAATTAAAGTAGAAGGTATATAAATATTAGTCTTACTAATATCTTGTTTCGATAGGAAATGGTATCAATGATGATTGATTAGGCTCGCCACATTCTGGCGTTCTTTCCAGGGAGGCGTTCTAGACCACAGGGGATCCTGGCAATATCAATTAGTTATTGCATTAAGAAGGTTGCATCTTAACAGAGAAAATAGGAGGTGGGTGTGCTACTAAGTAAGTCTCTCTATCATAACATAGTTTTTTTTTAGTTACTTTTTTCCTCTATTCCATTAGAGTAGTTATCCTTTTCAAAAAAACTTTAGACATAAGAAAAACCTGGGAAAATTTACAAAAATCCATAAAAGATAATAAAAAAACGCAAAAAAATGCGAAAATATCTTCCAACTTGGAATGAATACCTAGAGAAAGGGATGAGTTTGGTCGATTTATTTCTAATAATAACCATAATAACAAGCAGGGTGAGAACCTTGAGATTCCTGATCCCTCGTCTGCTCACCATATGCCACTAAGAAGAAGAAGATGGAACAATCTTTTTCCATCAGATAGTTCCTTTAACGATTTTGCTAACGTAGAAGGAAAAAACCACAACATGTCAGACAACGATGAAGAGAAACCTCCTATTTTTTACTTTTAGGAGATGCCAATGACGTGGTCAGGATGAAGAACATCAATCCTACTACCTTACCCAATTTCCATGGGCTGACCTTAGAGAACCCAGACACCTTCATGTTTGAATTCGAGATGCTCAATAGAACTTACGACTGCATCATGGATGCATAAAAGTTGAAACTCTTTCCCCCCACTTTAAAAGACTCTTCACTAAGATGGTTTGCGAGCTTGGAGCCTAATAGTATTTCTACTTAGAATCAAATGAAAAACACTTTCACTGAAAAATACAGAGAGTACTGTAAGGCTAGGGAAACTAGAGATGAAATCCTTAGGATAGTACAAGGACCAAATCAATCACTAGAATATTACAAGGAACGATTTCAAGTTAGCTATAAGCATGCTCATACATGTACTTTGGACAAATAATCTCTAAAAACTTGTACTTCTTCGAGGGGTGAGAAAATATATCCTAGAAAATTTAAAACTTTTAGCCAACAAAGATATCTACCAGAAAGAGTATGAATACATCAGGAAAAATTTTAAAAATCATTCCAGATCCACAAAGAAGAAACCTAGTGGAAGGGATCCTTCTAATAATTTAGTTCAACCTTCCAGTTCTATAATTACCAAATCAGACCTAGGGAATCTGCTAGATTATATGAAAACATATATCTTACACTAAATGTATTTACAACTGGATTCCATGAAATCAAAGTTAAAGAAAGAAGATTGAGATAGAGCAATAGTTGTCTTCTTCCCCTATTGCAGGAAGAAACATAAGAAAAATGAGTGCCCACTGAATCTCTTGCACGCAGGTACTACAAAAGTTGAATGTTGTAGTATTTTCTCTGATAAACACCCTACATAACATTGTCCTTACTTAGGATCTATGAAATCTAACTTATATGAACCATCAAGTATAGAAGAACCTATCTGTTACATTAATCCTATGAGGCCAGGATACCAAACACCCTTTTAGAAGCCTTCTAGTCAGCCACATTACTCAAATTTCCAATGATAGCCATCTTACCAGAACTATGGTCCCACTTATCAATAGACATTTTATCCCACCTACACATAGCCAAACACATATGGCCAACTGTCTTACCCTATGCCTAATTGGGAACCAACTATACATAATCCATGGCATAATCATCAACCCATACCTCCTATATATAGAAAAAACTTTCCTACAATAAGATGGAGGCAACAACAACAACAAGTACCCACTCTTCTCCCTCCTCCAATGACCAATGCTACGCAACTGCAAGTTAAAAATCCTAATCCTCTTGTACCAAGGCCACCCTTGCCAATGTAGCCTAATCCGAACCCTAACAATAGGAAAGTCCAACCTACATATACTAATGAAGTGGAAAACTATCCGACATATTCTCTAGACACCGTAGAAATAAATCAATTAAATTGGTGTTCTGGAAAAATTATAACATGATCAATAGATGAACCGTAGGAACGATCAAATACGCCTCCTCCCACATAACATAGTACACCAGAAGAGAAACCTGTGGAAAAAGAGTTTGAAGTAGAAAAACAACCTATCACATATCCACCATCTATTAATCCACCTTTTCCATAAAAGTTAAAGCCTAAACAAATAAAAAAACTTGAAAAACCCATACTAGACGAACTTAAGAATATGTCTTTTAAAATTCCCCTTCTTCAGGATATTTAGAAATCCATTTCTATAACCAATACATTAGAGATACCTGCATAAAAAGGCCACGGAGAAAAAGAAAGGACATTGCAGCTATCAATTTTGCAGGGTAATTGGTAGACCTCGTGTTAGGAAGAGTTGTTAACCCAAAATATGTTAACCCAAGAAGTCCAATAGTTGACATCTACATAACAGGTAATCTAATCTCTAAAATTCTCATTGCCCTGGGAGAAACCATAAACGTAATGACTCAAGATACCATGATCAAACTTGACATTCAAAATCTGTTAAGACAAACTACTATAGTTCTACAACTTGCAGATACTTCTACAGTTTGTCTCGAAAACATATTAGAAAACATTATGGTAGCCATAGATACATGGTGGTATCCTGCAGATTTCATTGGTATCCACACCAAGGCTAAACTCAGTGGATACCCTCTCATTCTTGGGAGACAGTTTCTTGCGACAACAAATGCGTACATCGGGTGTACACAAGGCAATATGGCTATCACTATGGGTTAGATATTAAGACCTTTATCCTCAAGTCTGACTTCATTCCGATATTGGAAATACTCCTTGGAAATTCGAGGAAAATGATTTTGATCGGCCTATCAACCCTGTTTTAACCATTGATACTGCTTTAGCACTTAGGACTACGCAAGAAGACAAAATCATATCTAACTTTATCCAAAATTTGTATGATACCCCTATTTCTTTTGGAGAATTTCATGCCATTTCTAATTTGCATATTATAGGGACCAAGGGGCCCTTATGGAAAAAAAATTGTCTTGTGGAAAAAACAAAAGCAACCAACAAACCCATAGATATCTCTCCTAACAAAACACTGAAATTTAGTGACCATTTAACACCTGAACAGGAGAAAAAATAGATCCAAATACTCACTTAATATCAAACAGCATTTGCATGGAGTTATCCAGATATGAAGGGGGTGAACCTAAACATTTTAGAACATGATATATACATTAAAGATGATGCCTCTGCTATTAGGAAACCACAATGTAGAATGAATCCAACTTTAAAGGATATTGTCAAAACGAAACTGCAAAAACTCCTCGATACAGGATTCATCTACCAAATATCTGATAGGGAATGGGTATCACCGCTAGTGATTGTTCCAAAAAAGGGATTTAAATGGAGAGTTTGTATAGGTTATAGAGAACTCAATAAGGACACAAAGAAATATCACTTTCTGTTACCATTTATTGACCAAGTGTTGAATACCCTAGTAAGATTTTTTTTTTCATTCTTAGATAGTTTTAATGGATATAACCAGATACAAATCCATTTGGTAGACCAAGAAAAAACTACATTCACTTGTACATGGGGAAATTTTTCTTACAGAGTCCTTCCTTTTGGACTTTTCAATGCCCCAACTACCTTTCAAAGTGTAGTCTTGAGTATGTTTGTTGATTTCATCCACGACCAAATGGAAATTTTATGGATGATTTCACTCTATATGGAGATGAGTTTGAAGAAGCCCTCACAAACTTGGAAAATGTTCTTAAAATATGTATAGAAATGAGACTTTGTGTTAGTAATGAGAAATGTCGATTAATTATGGATGAGGGAGTTATGTTGGGACACTATGTGTCTGAAAAAAAGAATCACCCTAGATCCTATAAAGTTCCAAGTTATAATTAACTTACCTACCCCACATAAGTTAAAAGAAGTTAGAAGCTTCATAGGGAAATTCAGATATTAGAGGAGATTTATACAAGATTACAGTAAAATAGTTTCCCCTTTATTTTTACTAATGACTAAGAAAGAAAAATTTCACTGGACTGATACCTACCAGCAAACATTTGACCTAATTAAGCAAAAGATCACAAAATCACCTGCCTTATAAGGATCAAATTGGGAAATTCCTATCCATATACATTATCATGCTTATGACAAAGAAATTGGCGTAGTTCTAGGGAAAGAAAAATACAAGATTCCATATGTTATCTACTATAGAAAAAATATTCTAGGGCCAGAGCTTAATTATACAGTCATAAAGAAAGAATTCCTTGTTGTTGTCTACTCCATCAACAATTTTAGACACTACATCACTAGAAGTTTTCACCTTAGAAAAAGAAAATAAAAAGTTTGAGGTGAACTTTCTAGCAAGCACCTGGGACCGAGAGTTGGATTGAAAACCATGTATGACGATCTCACAATCTGTAAATCAAAAAAAAAAATCGTCTTTATTTTCCTACTAAAAAAATCTTCTTTCAGGTACCAAACAAATATTTAACCTAAGCAGCAAGCTCCAGTTGGGAATCTTCCTACAAATTGTAGAAATACTACAAAGACTCACAACTTTTACAAACAACAATGCAATAACTGACTATGCACTAAGTAAGTCATCAAGGTATGAATTTCTAGACTAAACAAATGTTTGCTAGTCTCATAAAATCTTCACTAAATTTGCATACCCTTTTAATTTTATGTGGACATAAAACTTAAAGTTGGGAAGGGATGGCATGAAAAGTTATGAATGTAAATTATAGTTGCTCATGGTGACAAATGTAACCACTAAAATTAATCGTGACTTTGGAAAGATTCAAATGAGACAATAACAAGCATTGATATCATCAAGTTGCATGTGAAAGACAACTCACATGCATGAGGATAGCCGCCATGATCGACCACTCAACGTTGAAGGTGATAAACGAAAATAATGATGAAAAACAATGGAGACAGGATGATTGGTAATCACGATATGAACCCACTCGAGATAGCCATGCTATCCAAAGAATGATGCCATTTTAGTAGTGAAATTCCTCGTAGTAGAAGCAAGAAACATCATACCAAAAGTTGCAAAGCGTGAAATAGAGGATTGCAAAAGAACGAGTATTTTGGTAGCCTCATTTCCTTGTCTTTGCAAGAAGGGGTAGGATACTTTAAAAATGACTGGATGATTTTTAAAAAACGAGCCTATAGACCACTCCAAACTGTATCGAGACCCAAAATCAGTAAATTATTTTGAAGATGCAGGGTGGACACGCTATTTTTAGAAGCTAGATGGTTACCATGAAGCATTGACAAAGGAATTCACAAGGAATTTCAGAAAACGTGATTACAACACTGCTAGCACCAAGGCAAAAGGGGTATAAATAAAGTTGGTTGAGGATGTGTTGAGTTTGGTGACATAACTTCCTTAAGGGATGAAGTGGAACAAGGATGACCGAGAGCTAGATCAGAAAGATACAAAGGAATTTTTTTAGGTTTATTGAGAAATATGAAGAAGAGAAGGGAAGTGTGAGGAGAGAAACACTCGCAGAATCGTGGGGCGAAATAACCTTGATTATCATGAAGTATCTAACCTGTGAATGAAGGTATGCAATGGTGCATGCCTATGATTTCAAGTTTCTCAATATTCTTAGTAATTTGCGATGGCAGAGACCAGGTCAGAATATCAGTATTCATTGGTTTCTTTTTAATTCTCTTTGTTCTATGAGTACTATATTTCATATAGAAAATCCCAACTCACTATTCCACCATGGCTAAGTTGAATTGCTCATATGCCATACCCTAAAAAAACACTATTTCCCTCTCTCCGGGTCAACCTTCCTGAAAATCAATAATGATAAGATGGCAAGCATTCTATAAGGAAAAACCATGTCCTTCCCATACATCTCCTCTAATAAATTCCTCGGTCATGAATCCTCCACCATCTGCAAAAAACCCTGGAAATAGACCAAAATTGGTTTCCACTAACACTCACCAAGAAATCCAAAACTCTATCAATTGCAAATAAGAAATGAGATTCTAGACATGTCTCACTAAAAACAAGAGTTTTCATCAGACTAATGTTGGCAGAAGAGAAATAAGCATAAAAATAAGAAGAAAAATAGAACGAAGCAATCCCCAAGAGGCAAGAGAAAGAAATTGCAGACACTCTTATGCAATTCGGTGATAAAAGGAAACTCAAGGAAACAGAGGAAATTGACATTAAAGACTCAAAAGAAGAAGAAACACACCAGATTGATGACTCATACACTCAATATAGTGAGCAGGGAATTGTAGATATGGGAGAGACTGAGGACATAAATGATTTACTGGAAGTACCTAAAGAAATACCTGGAGAATTCCCTGACAAATTTCCTGGTGATGCTACAGAAAGCATCCATGTTGGCATGAACATGCATGAATTTCTACAAGAAAAAGGATTAAGAAATCGAAAGATTAAAGAGGCAAATTGTGGAATGAGATCAATAAGTTTTGAAATGGAGAAGAATAGCTCATATAGTGGAAGCTTTGAAGGCTTCCCATGATGCCAAGTTCCAAGTCATGAATAATATAATCTACATGTCTTTGGAGGAAAAAATCCAAGTTACTAAGAAGCATATCAAACTGGACAAACAATAACTCATTGCAGAAAGTATCATCCTCAAGTAATATCTAGACCATTATGAAGCAGAGATGAAAGAAAGAGAGTAGGAAAAGTCCGAGCTGGAAGAAAGGTTAGAATTTTTGTTTAAATCATGCAGGAATTAAGAGTTTCCAGGCGACCATATTGGTTGTACTCATTGTTTCTAAAGGATTGATGGTTATGGTATCAATTGAAGAGATTACAACATAAAAAAATTGAAAAATTGGAAATCACAAAAATCTTTATTGATACCATCCAAGATGTAGGGGAGTATGTGAAAGATCAACTTTGTGAATTTTATCTACATAACTATGTACTGTCCCATCCTCTCAAATGGAACCCAAACCCCTATGCAGGGGATGTGCAACTGCTGTCTTTTTTCTCTTGGCTCATAAATGAAGATATCAGAGCAACAGAGATGAATAAATACCATGAAGCTGAGAAGATCTCTCAACTCTTCATGAGGGTAGAATATCCCATGGTAGACACGGTTGCTACCTCCTACCAACTTTTAATTCATGATGTTGAGTTAGACCTAGTAATCTAGGAAAAACAAGTAACCACCATTACTCGTTTCAAGGAAATAACATCAGAAGAAAACATAAGTAGTATCATTTGGCTTAAAAATACTAGATGGGATGATATTTCTGAGAAGTTTTGTCCTATGGAAGTACATTCCCCTTCCAATCTGAAAAAATACCTCTTCAGATATTCTCTATATATTGTTGCAATGGAAAAACATATGTTATAGGGGATAGGTCTCAGGAATAGTCCCTTTCTTCTCATCTCTACCGAGAGTAAGCAATGGACACAAGAAGAGGAGTAAGCGAATTGGGAAGCAATCAGAAGGAACAGAGGGTACCATCCACCTGGAACCATGTCTAAGTGTTATGCATGGAATATCAGGGACAACCTATATGCAAAAGACTCTCCTAGTTCATGATTTGCATAGAAATGTGCAAAAGGGTAAGTTGGGGAGTGATGATGGAAATTACTTTTGGTTACAAAATACATCATTCCTTTGGTCAAATAAAACACCCTACAACCGAATTATGGAGATAATACACATATATTAAATAGGAAATGTAGTTAGTTTTAATCTTATGCATATTTATAAAATATTTGTTAAACTTGATAAATTCCTAACCTTTTTTATGCTTAAATGTACCAAAAAGATACTAATGAATGTGGTGTTATAGAACAATATGAAGAATTACATTCCATCTTACTTTATCCATGATTCCACAATCTAGAAGGAGTGCCATTTTTTACTAAGTTTCAAGTTATCTAAAGACAACAAGAAAGAAGGTGGATGAGCAGTACTCATTTTGATTACCAAACTCCAAATTTTAATCTAGGATGAAGATCCCAGTATTAACTCATGGACTCAAATGAGTGAAGCACTCCAAGTTGACCAGCATATTCAATTCCCACATTGGAGACACGGGTAGCATATTCAACATAGTTTGAACATCTACCATTTGGAGGCCTAGTCCCTGAACCTGCATATCACACCGATGCTAAAGATTATCTCAAGCGATCCTACAAAACACACTTGGCGCCAATCACGTGAATATATTTTGCATATATAAGAAGGTGGATGAGCAGTACTCATTTTGATTACCAAACTCCAAATTTTAATCCAGGACGAAGATCCCAGTATTAACTCATGGACTCAAATGAGTGAAGCACTCCCAGTTGACCAGCATATCCAATTCCCACATTGGAGACACGGGTAGCATATTCAACATAGTTTGAACATCTACCATTTGGACGCCTAGTCCCTGAACCTGCATATCACACCGATTCTAAAGATTATCTCAAGCGATCCTACAAAACACACTTGGCGCCAATCACGTGAATATATTTTGCATATATTGAATGTAGCAGTTAGATCATATGTGCATTTTGAAATTTAAAAATATGAGCATAGAAACTAGTGAGGCTTGTGCTCATTTTTGTATAAACTTAATTCTGATTACAGTTTGAAAAAAGACGCATATGGTTATGTTAAATAGTAAATTTTTAATGCCAATGAAGACCTTTCTTTCTCTAGTTTATTGAGTACTTTTTCATTCCTGTATCACCTTGGATAAGGGACCATCCATAGGTGAGTACATGAATCTGTGTGTTAAAGTAGATTTGATGTTTAAGTATGAATGATTAGTAGAACATATCATAGAGCATATTTACTACAGTTTGTAGAAGACTTTCCATATTTTAGATAAAATAGATTTAATGAATCATTTCTTGCCATTTTAATTTCCTTTATTATTTCTGCAATTTGAATTTATTTCTTTTCACATCAGATCTTATTATCAGTACTAGGAAGAGAACAGTATGGAATAAGTATGTTAATGGTAGGGTATATTGGGAAGCATTTCAAAAGGTTTGGTAAAAACTAGGTGAAGAGCTTCCTAAAACATGCCTCTGAAGACAACTGCCAAAGGACATGTGCTTGATTGAATGATATAGATCAATGTTTCTTGCAACCCATAGATTGTAGATTGAATTTCTTTTTATTTTTATCATTTTTTATTTAGATGGGATTATATTGAAGTTTGATACTAGTAGACACAGTCAGTTTCCTTTGTAGTTGCATAAATTGTGCAAAACCCTCATAAGTTTGTACAAAATCCTAGGTTTGAAAATTAAAGTAGAACGCGTATACACATCAGTCTTGCTAATCTCTTGTTTCAATAGGAAATGGTATTACTGATGATTGATTAGGTTTGTCAGGGATCTTGGATCTAATGCATTAAAATACATGAATATCAATTATAGTGGCATCCTTGGATGTATTCTTTCACTATGCATGATTCTCTCAAAGAAGACATGAATACATAAGATGAATACTTCAACGAGTTCTATAAGTTCATAACTTGATGAAGAAGAATATTAAGGTCTTCAGATCAAACAATGAAGCAGTCGCACCCTCCCAAAAACTCCAGTGAATTTTGCAAGCAAGCAAAAATTGTAAAATCCCCATTTTGACCTATGTTATATATAGTTGGATTGTAATGTAAACATTGTATGTATGTGATATATGATTCCTAGAGAGGAGCTCAATTTCAAGGATCCTCTTGTGAGTGATAGGGTTACAGAGGCAAGTTATTTATTTTCAACCATATGCTAGCAGCCATTGAAGATGTAACATCATGTAAATATTTGTAGAATACAATAAAATGTTCAAGGATGGATATGGAGGCAATGTGAATGAGGGGTTATGATACCCACTAGGGAGAGGTGAGGGGGTTGGGGAATCCAATCCAACTTTTCCAAATGTCACTGTGGGAACCCCGTGCTATAAATGGCAAGTAGCTACCTAAGTACACTTCCTTAATTGTTCTTAAATGTTGTTGTAAGAAAGTAGTGGAGGAATCAGCTCAAGGGTTTAAGGAATCTTGCAAAAGAGTGTTTTGATGGGTATGACATAAATAATAGTTATATTACTTGACCCAAAAGTCAAGTTCTTCATAGAAGTGGATCCCATCATTCTTGTGTAGGAGACAAAAGTCGGAGGGGAAAAATGAACATGTGGGTATTCTCATGCAGACATCCATTCGGGATTTGTGCACGAGGGAGAAAGTAGATCGATCCTAGAGTAGCTCATGTCAACCATGTGGACTACCGCGACAGCCACGGGAAACAACCAGATTGGTAGTTTGGTGAATGACATAGAATTAGGTCGGGTGGCTGAACCCAGTGCGGTCCAGGAGTGAAAATATTACAGAGACATAAGTTAGGGAGAAACCAGGGGTGGAATGGCTTGATAAACCCAGTGAAGGAGATCATCTATGAGAGTTAGCATCTACAACCTTTCTATGCCCACCCTAAATAGCACTGGAGCGAAGGGTTTCCCAAGGGACTGTTTAGGAGATAAGGGGACCTTCCTTGTGTTGGATGTAGTAGGTATTGTGGATGTAGTTTAACTAAGTGAGATGCTTGTAGCTTTATGGTTAATCTCACTGGCTTAGCGTTCCCTTATTTTGACTCCTTGTATGCTTGACAAACACAGTAGGATACTAGCTTAGCATGAATGATTGTGGTCTTGGCTGAGAGTGAGCCTATCTAGTTCCTCTCTAGTGGATATTATAGCCCATATTGGTGGTGTTCTCTCAGTGCTAAAAGAGTATAGGTCAAGTAGAGACCTACAGTTGGGTGGAACGTTGCACTCATGTAGGCAGTTGCTAAACAATTCCATTGAAAGATAAGTATCTTTTTTATGTTGGATGTTCAATTATTGTTCAGGAATGCTTGATTTGTTTATATGATGAATGTATGAGTGTGTAGAGTTATATAGTTGAGTGCTTGTTTCAATAGTTGTTAATAATTGTAAACAAAGTTAATTATGTGCACAATTTATGTTCTGAATAATTCAATGTGCATGAGGAATGGGTTGACTCATGAAGCTTGAATGGCTTAAGGAAGTAGTTGTTCATAACTATAAATAGAGTAATCTTTCTACATGGTTTATCATTTCGTATACATGCGTTGAAGGTAATTTTTTTATGCATCAAGGGCACTGCAGATAGAGTGAATTATTGTTGTGCATAGTTAATTGCATCCCTGTAATTTTATGAACCCTTTAGACTGAGATATGGGTCGGAGAAATCTTGTGTGCACGCCATGATTTCCCAAGGAATCGGTTCATATCTAATTGTGGAAATTCATAGACAGTAGAGCTAAAGTTCAATGGTTGAAAATTTCCAAAGGAAGGAGGATTATCACTGAGTTCGATGGATGAACGATTAGGTTAATGCACAGGCCAGAAATTGAAAAATTTGAGAAAATAGAATAAGTGTTGTCCTATGAATATTTGAGCAATATCGACCATAGATCGTTGGGTCAGATGTAATCAGATGTAAAAAATTTGGACCTTGTGAAGTTGGAACAACGTGGTGAGACAATTTGGGAGCTCCATCTTGCAGATTATTATTCCAAAAATCATTTGGGTCCAAGGAAAAAGGATAGCAGAGTGATTAAAAGGAAGGAAACATCTAAGTTAGTTGTTGGATGGATCTCTTGTCATCTTAAAAGAACATTGAGGTGATCGGGAATACTACAGAGTGGTAGTAGAGCAAGTAAAATTGGAAAAATGAAAATCGGGGACATGACAAAAATCATGAGGGATCAAACAAAACAAACAAAGATAAGCATTTGATACTTTGTGTAATAAGTTTTTATTCACATTTATTTGATTCTTTATTTTATTAATGAATAACATAAATATTTTAATTAGTAATGGTTAACCCATGTGGACATTCCTGTCATATTTTGCAGAATAGGTCCATTGTGAAGATTATGGAGACGATGATTTGTGATCAAGATATACCCATGATTTTATGGGAATATGCATCCAATATGACAACTTCTACTCATATCAAGTGTCCTCCCTAAATATTGGGGGGAAAGACTATTGAGGAAGCATTTGCAGAAGTGAAGCCAAAGAGAATCCTTGGTTGAAGATCTTGTACCAAGGAAGAAGAAGAAAAAGATCCACGATTGAGATCTACCTAGATAAACATTCATCCTTGAGGCTTGAAGTCAATGGCTAGAGGTGAATAATCCAGCAAAGGGAAATCAATCTCCCATTGTCTTAAGTATATGGTGTGGGGATATTTTCCCAAACAAGAAGCTATGAAGGATAAGTGTTCCTCTAGTACAATGATCATCCTTTTGATTATTAGGATGAGGTAGAAGAACCAATGGATTTGTTAAGAGATGATGCAATGATCAGAAATAAAATAGAACGTCCTCATGATTCCTTGTAGGATGCAAGAAGTCATATTACTCCCATTGATATTTTCAAATCTTTTGGTGAGTAACATCATTGATTCCAAACCTTCTAGTGGTGAGGAGGTAGTAGGCCAGCAGGTTTGGAAGGATGTCGTGATGGAGGAGTATAAGTCCATCATGGAGAATTATGTATGAATATAGTGTTGAGGCCTTAATGGAATCCAACAATGACTTCCAACTAGATCTACAAGATCAAACATGTAGTTCTAATTAGGATTAGAGATGAGTCATGAAGGACATCGAATTTATAGATTTATATCGAGCCATGGATAATATTCGGTGTCCTTGAAAGAGCAGGAGGGTTGTCTCAATAAACCCACTTTATAGAGATGACATAGATGAATACACAATATCAACAAGTGCTGAAGGAAGTAGGTTGCTTCAATATATGATACTCAAATCTAGAGAGTGCAAAGTGTCAAGAAGCAAAGGGAGCAAGATACTTACATGCAAAGGGAGTAGTATGCTCCAACACATATTGAGTGGCTTACTAATGATAAATAAGTCTACTTTATATGGACTCAAGCAGGCAACCAAGATGTGATATGTCTAAGACATACATGTTCTTGATAAGGTTGTACTTCACCAATAATGATGTGGATTCCAACCTTTACTACAAGGTTGTTGATTTGATTTTGGTGTTGTATGATTAATGATTTGTTCCATTGTGGGAACAATGAATTTTAGTGTCAAGTGCAAGAGGATTTGGCTTTATTGTTCAAGATGGAGGGTCTCATATTTATGAATTACTTCTTGATATTAGAAGTGTGGAAGAGACCATATGAGATATTCCTTAGATAGAGGGAGTACACAGTTGAGATCCTGAGATATTAAAATGGACTACAAGTTTATGGTTATAGCTATAGAGATATATTTGGAGAAGCTGAGTGATTCCACTCCATATTCAGATTTGATTGATCCTACTATGATGAAAAATTTAGATAAGCTGAGTGATTATTATTCATACTCATATTTGGTAGTTTACTAGATCCTTGGTGTATTTGGTTAACACCATATCAAATATTTCCTTTCCAAGTGAATACAGTAAGCCAATTTATGGTTGAACCAAGTCATGTACATTGGGTGGTAGCAAAGCATGTGTTGAAGAACCGATGTGGTACAATCAGGTATGGCTTGAGATATGTATCAATTGATGAAGTGTAGCTACAAAAGAGATACGAACTCTAACTAAAGATGATTACATTGGACAAATAAAGTGTCTTGAAGCATTGTTTCAACTTGGGTCAATTATGATCAGAAGAAATCATGATTCCATGATACTTTCCAGCGTCTATCACAAGGCTATTTGATTTAGGAGATCAAATACCACTTCATCCCATACATGATGGAAGAGCGAGCAGTGAAGCTCCAATGCATATCCATGAGCAAGCCGATAACTGATATTCTCACCAAGCCTCTATCCAAGGGAAAGTTTGTATACTTAAGGGATAAGCTTGACATGATGGAGGATACATGTCTTGGTGAGAGGGAGCATTGATATATATGCAACATCATACAAATGAGCTGACATACATTCATGTGAAATAAATGATCCAACTGAGTATACAAACATTCATGTGAAATGAATGATCTAGATGAGCAGACAACATTCATGTGCAATGAATGTATTGGTTGTGGAACCTGATCATCCAGATCTAGAGATGTTATTTGTTCATCTATATGTGTACCCCATTTTTACTATACACTCGTCCTAGCATGGGGGTGCAGGGGAACATCGTACCTCGTGGGGGTTCGGGGACCAGCAATCCCTTAATGGGGATTCGGGGGCGAAGCCCCAGAAACAAAATTTTGGGATGTTTGTTGCCCAATATTTTATGTGCCCATGGTATTGGGTAACCCATGGTAATTCCCTTGTAAGAGGAAAGAATTGTAATACAAATTTGTATTGTATTGTAGCATTATAAAAACAATCTTTGTGATTGTGTGAGAAAAACTATGAGAGAGTGAAGAGGAAGTGCAACAGGGTTGCGGCAGGTTGTATCCATTCATTTTGTGTGATGGTATAATAATAAAGGACTGACAGTTTCTGTGTGGACGTAGTCCATCTTAGGTGAACCACGTTATATATGTGTCTCTCTTATAATGTGTTTTAATATTTGCATCTTGTTTATTTTTTATTGTTATTGCTCTGTGGTCCTATTTTTCTAACATAATG
The DNA here is from genome assembly GCA_001517045.1 of Pseudotsuga menziesii. NCBI lineage: Eukaryota > Viridiplantae > Streptophyta > Pinopsida > Pinales > Pinaceae > Pseudotsuga > Pseudotsuga menziesii. The sequence goes on from LPNX011182917.1 coordinate 260,382, forward strand.
GTCCAAATGAGAAGACAGACATTCATGTGAAATGAATGGTTCTAATGAGCAATACAAATATCGTACTACCAAAGGCAGATGTAGTACAAGTATAGTACATATGTATATGCAGTACATATGTAGTACTAAAAGACATTCTTACCAAGTTAGTGACATGGCATGACACATAATGTCTCCCTCACTAAGAGGGAGTGTTGATGTTCTCATGGTTCCAGCATCGGGCAAGCATTCTGCAGATCATTCTCTTAGAGGTTTGCAACCCATGGAGAGAATGTCCCCTTCTTATCCCTGATTAGTTATGTGTTGACTATTTGTGTAGAGGGATCGAATGCTTATCCTGGTCATGTATTGAATGGAGTGGTAGTAGGCTAGAGATCACATTGCATATTCACTATGTCGTAGTTCTCCATAGAAAAAGTGATCTATTCATAATAGAGTGAGATGAATTGCATATGTTACAAGGAAATCTTATCTCCTCATACTTAGACAAAGTCTATTCTACTGTTGAAGTTGACAACTGGCTCTAAGAAGTGACTCGAACTAAGTTAGAGTATGTTCAAATCAACATTAGAGCTCTTGGGGAATGTTAACACAAAAAATTGCTCACCTAGCTCTGCATGGTATAAAACACATACATACATCATTTTCCTACCATATTTCCCTTACTTCACAATGGTATTTCTAGTCCAAAACATTATTATTTCCTATGGTTTACCCTCATTCTCTCGAAAAAGGGCCAAAAAACCCCAAAAAGGGCCTAAAAACCCTAAAAAGGGCTACAAACCCTAAAAGTCCAAAAACCCTAAATAGGGTTCCAAAACCCTAAAAGAGAGAAAAGGTAAAAAGACCCTAGAAACATATTATAAAAATAATGTGAAGGTCTCTCCCAAAATATTCTTACACCTTTTTCCCATTATTTTATTCTGTGAGTACGATGAGACACCATTTGCTCTCAAGGTATTCACACCCCATTTTGACATCATCTCATTTCCCTACCATTCCCACTTAGTATGTCGAGACATTCTCCGTACCCACCTAGAGAACCAACCTGTAGAGAGGCAGACCATTTCTGAGATAGGCACGGTGGCCGAACTTCACAAGAAAGAAGGTATAATTTTCATGTATTTGTTTTTATTTAGTTTAGCCGTATATGTTTATTTGTTTTGTTTTACTAATCTCAGTTATTATTGAAGCTTTTTTTTCATGAACTCTACCTTACTATCCCATTGATATAAGGATGGTGCTTTTGCACGTAACAGGGGTGAAAAACCCGTTACAGTTTTGGCGACTCCACTGTTCGATCCTCTCAAATCCCGCTTTTGTATATTTTTCTATAGTTTTTATATTCATCCTTCACCGATCGGGCCCCCATGCGGCTGATTTGAACCTTCACGGCACCATTTCCTACCACCCTCGGCCCCATGTCAGCCCTGTTTTCTAATTTTTTCCCTGTCCGACCCAAGTCGCTCCTACTGGGCCAAAAGCCAGGACCCAATCGCCTAGTTTCGCATGTTAAGCACGACCTTAGCCCCGTAAAGCATGACCTACCTCAGAGGGCCTAGTCGTGCATGTTTTGGCTGAAAGTGTGACCCCAGTCACCTTTGTACCCTCTTTTTTAGCGACCTATTCGCGCCTGCTCCTATGTTAGGTGTGACTTGTCCATTTTATGAGATGGTCACCTTTTTTTTACTCTTTTGTGCGACTCAGATAGTGTCTGTTCCTCTAATAGGCGCGACTGTTAGTTTACAGCCAGTTTTTCGTACCTATTTTCAAATCCCTGTCTATTCCAGAATCTATCCATACCTGCTCTGTTACAACCCATTGCTTGTTCCCTATAGAAAAATCCCTTGTTACACATTTATTTCAAGGTTGGAAGGAAAGTTTCATATACAGGTGTACACACACTCACACCATTAATTGAACATGCTCGGTCCATGACGACGAGCAGAGCCATTAAAAATAATCAATTAACATAAAAACATTCATATAAGGGAATAAGCACTATCTTCTTAACTGTGGGAAGTACTTTGGGTTTTCCCTAAAAATCATTATTAGGAGTACCACAGGAACCCCGAAATAGCTAGCCATTGAGAGGACCTACCAAGCGAAAAGGGAAATGACCCCCACTGGATTGACTAGATTCCTACCAGTGAGGAAAACCAAAGAGCTGTCGTTTGTGGCCAAGTGGTTAGAATTTTTACCAGTGCCGTGGAGTGAGGGGTGCTTCCCCAATATGTAAGATGTCAGACAGCCTTGGTGGCTGAGTGTCTCCCTTTGAACCATTAGGAAGCTGATTAAAATTGGGTTCCACATTCATTTCTTGTTACTACTATAAGCCATCATTGCTCCACCACGTTATTCCCATTGGCTTAGGGGGTACACCCCTCAGTTCGGTTCTTTGAACCGCCACAGTAAAAAATCAGCCTTGATGCCACTCACCACCTTTAGAGCCACACATGGCCTCTGAATCTGATTCAGATTCCTACCAGTCTGAACCTACTTTGTTCACCACACTGTCTAGACCCATGGCTAGCACACTTCTCGATCCCTTCTACTGAGGGATAGTGGCGGCAGACCTATATCCTTGCCACCAATCATCATGGGTATCCCTGCCAATAGTCCCATCACCATTACACATGCTGATGTAGGTAGGCTACCCACTAGTGGCGGCCTTGCACCAGCTACCACAATTCCTACTGTACCACCTTTTATACCTAGGGGCAGTGGCCCTTCCATGTCCATTCCAAATATCCCTTCTATAGGAGGTTAGCCACATCCATCGCCAGGTGGGCATGGAACCCACATTCTTGTAACTACCAGCACCATCACTAGTATCCACTAAGCCAATCTCGGTTCTATCCTACCTTTCATGGCTAGAATTAACCTGCCAGATTTGGTAAGGTTAATAAATGGCCCCATCAATCATCAACCACACTGGCCTCCCATGCCTACAAAATTTCCCTCAGACATCCCAAAGTTTGAGGGCAAATCAGGGGAGGACCTCTAGAACCATATAATGTATTTCCACTTAAGGTGTTCAACAAACAACATTGTGGATGACTCCATCAGATTGAGGTTGTTCCAGTGCACACTTATGGGTGGTGCGACCAAATGGTACATCGAGTTGCCTCATGCCTCTTACCATGATTTCTCCTCACTTTCCTCCATGTTCCTTATGTACTTCCAACTTCCCATTCGATATGATGAGGGAGTGGAGATCCTTTTGTCTCATTGTTAAACTACATCCACCCACATCATGGATCACATCCATGAGTGGCGATGTATATGTAGCTTGTGCAAGATCCAACTGGATGATAGGATCTTCCTTGACTAGTTTTTGAAGACCTTATTCTCACCCATATCCAAGTATGTTGCCTTTGAGCGACCCTAATCCAAGGATGAAGCTATCTTAAAGGCTCAACAATTCGACTTAATATACTCCTAGTTCGAGTACCTGTACACCGTCATACTCAATGCTCCCTGTGCTGGCACCACCTGTCGTGATACGTCAGGGGCATACCACACTACGGATGGAGTTATTGGCTCTGTCTCATAGCACCCTCGGTTCTATGAGGCACCTCCCATGATGCCACCACACTCAGGTAACACCCATAGTGTTTCCCAACCCAAAATTATATCCCTGATTACGCATGTATGATGGATCAGTCCAGAGCCTCCCCCTCCTATGCACCACTTGTGCCTACTCATCACATCCATGGACCGACCTGTTCGGCATAGTCATATTCGAGCCACATGGCTGGGTTTGCAGCCCCTTCATCTCCTCAGGTTTATTATGAACCACCTATGCAAACCACTTCGGCTCCATCCCTGCCACCTTTGGTTTCCACGGGACAAGTTTTTGCTCAGCAAAACCTTCCTAACCAACCCACCCCCAACAACCAACAAGGGTAGGGAAAGAAAAATCGAGAAAGAAACCGAGGTAATAATCAGCCCCAAGGAGGCGGCCAACAAAATAACCTTCCCACCAACAACGATGTCAACTCGCTGGCACAGAACCCCCAGAATCCTGATCGACTGGGAAAAACCCACAGCTACGGACCAATCATCCGTGTGTTATATACAACACCTATGGTCATTACACTCATTTGCGACCTCACATGACTCGTGTCTTATAACTTCTCCAGAATGATGCTCAACATGATACTAATGTGGCGGCCTATGCCCAGCCAAACCCAGCTCCACTAGGTCCTCTGCCTATGGTCCTCCAAAACCCTCTACCACACTAAGGAATGGCTGCAACCCAACCCTTGGCCCCACCTGCTTCCGCAGCTACCATCGCAACCCCACCTGCAGAGGCTGGATTCCATCACCTCATGACGGTGTCGTCCGAAGTCAACCTCCAAATTTGACGCAACCAGTATGTCCCTACCACAGAAACCACTAACCCATCAGCGACATCTACCTCTAACACTTTCATTATGCCCATCCACTTACCTCTACCCCCCACCGATGGGGCGGCCAGAGTCCCACAGTTTCCTATACGTCGTATAGCCAACAATGTGACTACTCGAGCTGCCCTAAATTATAGCATCATTGACGACTTGGCCCAATCACCTACAGCCATGTATTCTCTGGAAGTTCTCAAAAAAAATTCGTCACAGTGTAAAGCATTGTTATCTGCACTAGGTGTCATTGATCCCTCTGATTCCAGGTTGATCACTTTTGATCAGGATCAAGGAGAACCTAGGATGTCTCCTTCCAAGTCCCAGCCTCAATTTGGAATTTGGTAGTACATTGATTCATTATCGATGAAGGGGCATCAACCTGTGTTATGTCGACCTTTTTCTGGCAGAAACTTGGGTCCCCTACCCTTCAACCTTCCACTACCACCCTCCGTGCCTACGATGGCCGCTCGACAAAGGCCCAGGTAATTCTTACAAATGTTCCTGTTGCGTTAGCCAGTAAAATGGTTTTGATTGACATCGAGGTTATTAACGCCCAACTTGATTATAACGTCCTTCTTGGATGTAGCTACTTCTATGCCATGAGAGGCGTGGCCTCAAATGTATTTCGACTCCTGATGTTTCCTCATGACATAAAGATCGTGATTGTCGATGATTTAACTTACTACGATCCGTAGGGGCCGACCACACCGAAACATGTCATTCCTACCATTGATACTGCCATTGACAGTGTGTCCATTCCTTCCTTATCTACTGTGGGTCCGGGCTTATTTTCCAACACCCCTATGGCAGACACCTTCCCATCCTTACCACCTCACCATATTCCAACTAATACAACATATTTGTGTACTATCACATCTAGTACCATCCCGAACACATCACAACATCAGTCACAACCCCAATAGTCATTATCCCAGATACGCCAACAGTCAAGAATAAGTCATTGAGGACCAACCATTCTTGCGCAATTTGTGGCTTGTATGGCCACTACTCTCACCATTGCCCAGAATTTTCTGAGTATCGTCCAATCCTTTACGACCTTCAGAACCACTCTCGTGAGTCCGAGATCATGATCATTAAGGAAATTCACCCTCTGACTTCATCCTCGAACACAACCACCACCATATACATCATCTCTAGTTTCTCTAGCCCTTCCGTCTCCTCAGACCTAAATGATCCTTATGATCTATCCAATCGTTGTTTTAGCAATGAAGAGGAGATTCTAGAAGCTCTTTTGGCTCCTGAATACCCTTGGGATGATATGCACCATTTCTCATTTTTTTATTCTCGAGGAAACTCTGTTGTCTTCAAATTAGTACTCAGTCAAAGCCAAAGACTTCATCCATGGTAAAGTCAACGGGTTCAAGAACCCCATTTCGGCACCCGACGCCTTTGAAGAGGGAAACGTGGCCAACATTTCACCCACTATTAAGGTTAACATATCAACCAACCCTGAGGTAGATGAAGAGATTACACTCGAAGCATATTGCTCCCCTAACAAAGTTTCTTCCTACAAAGCGCTTCTCAGGAGTTTCGTGATATTTTTGCTTGGTCCTATATCAATATGCATGGGTTGGATCCATCTATCGTAGAACATCGTATCAACACATGGCTCGATGTGGCACCTATTTTCCAGAATTAAAGACTCGTTCACCCATCAAAGGATTCTACAGTCAAATTTGAGATCGAGAAACTGTGTAAAGCAGGTTTCATATACCCCATCACGTATACCACTTGGGTTTCTAATCCAGTTCCCATTAATAAAAAACAAGGTACCATTCGTGTCTGTACTAAATTTTGTGATTTGAACCTAGCATGTCCCAAGGACAATTTCCCCACTGTGTTCATCGACTAGATCATTGACGTCTATGCCGTTCATGAAGTCTTTTCCTTCATGGACGGTTTTTCTGGGTTAACCAAATCTAGATCTGGGAAGAGGACCAGTACAAGACTGTGTTCACAACGGAACTTCGGGAACATTTGCATATTGATTCATGCCATTCGGCCTTGAAAATACAGGAGCCACTTTTCAATGGGACATGACATACTGTTTCCATGACCTCATCCAAATTATTTTGGTCTACCTCGATGACCTCACGGCTCCCTCTCGGAAGCATTCATAGCATCTAGATGACTTACGACAGGTCTTGTTACGATGTCATAAATATAACGTCCACTTGAACCCTCTCAAGTGCGTGTTTTGTTTCCCAGCTGGGCGTTTACTTGGGTTTATCGTCTCTCACAAAGGGATCCCAACCGACCCTCTCAAGTTTCAATCCATTCTGAATCTTCCCTCACCACGTACTTTGTGCCAACTGCAAGCTCTCCAAGGCAAGGCCAACTTCCTTTGTCATTTCATTCCAGATTATGAGAAAAAAGTTCATGGTTTCTTACGACTGCAATGTACCAACATTCTGTTTGTTTGGGATAAGCATGCACAAGAGGCATTTGATGCATTAAAAGAAGCTCTGGTCTCCGCCCTGTTGTTGTCTTCACCCAACTTCACCAAATATTTCATTTTGTATGTGTCGGCATCTGAAAATTCCATCGTTGGAGTTTTGGTCTAAGAATACTATGCTTGTCAAGAGAATGTGATATATTATGTTGGTTAGAATCTTTTCAGTCCCCCTTTACGTTATTCGTGCGAAGAGAAGATGGCCCTCGTCACCGTCTTTTCTATTCAAAAGCTATGCTATTATACACTTTTGAACCACACTAGAGTTATGGTCAATTCCAACCTATTGGGAAATAGGGCAGACCCGGGTTTAATCCTTATGTGTCGTACCAACAAAAGACCCACCGTGTTGGCCCTTTCGGCAACAACCTGCGCGCAGGTTGCAGTCTCACCCGAAACAACAATGGGGTGCCGCAGAATCAGTTTTCTGCAAATAGAGAGGGGTATTACTGTACCTTAGCCTTTAATAAACTTATTAATCAACAATTAATCACTTTGTCATGCATTTATAGATATACATATAACTTCGCAGATAGATAAATAATCGTGACTTGCTTAACCCACTACAGGGAATTCACAGCGAAGCTTATTACTAGCAGTGATCTACGTTATCAGATGTATACAGTTTTGATGCATAAAAATAGCAGAAATAGAAACAACACAATAAACCACGACACCAAATATAACGTGGTTCACCCCCAGTGTAGGGGCTACGTCCACAACTGCGTTTTATTCATCTTGCTACAAAACCACAGTTTGATCTGCGCACTCAGCTGCAGATCCCTTCAATCCTTAACAGCCGCGCACATAGCAGCAGGCCTCTGCGCACACAGCTGCAAATCTTTCTTTCTCTTCTTACAAAAACCCTCTGTGCACACAGCTGCAGAGGTCGTCCACGCACACAGCTGGGACTTAACCTTTCCTTACAAAACCAGCCTTAACTTCGCCTTAATCTTTCTTTACATCAAAAAGCCTAAATTTTTCTTATTTACAAAAAACACCTATTTATACATCGCGTTATTACAAAACCATGGCTTCAAACCATGGGCACCCAAAAAACCCTAAACCCTGGATTTAAACCATGGGTTTATTACAAAAAGGGGTTTTGACTTACCCTGACACCCCTAAGACTATTTTGACCCATAACTCCGCTTACCAACAGCCACGAAGTTACCAAAACTAATAATCCTTAGGGTACGCGCCCCAATAGGCCCCTAAGACTCACTAGTGGCCCGTCTCGGGACACACTGCGAGGACTCTGGTGGGAGAATCTTCTGTGCGAGGTTCTGGAAGCGACTGGTGAGATTGTGTAGTATATCATCAGTGACTTTCTCCTTTTCCACCAATTCCTGTAATACTGAAGATGAGTTTGTGTCAGCCTTTTCCTGCGCAAAAGTGTCATAGGTCTTCAAAAGTTTGAGCTGGCTTTCCGCAGTATTGCTCAATTCTAATGCTTCATCAACCAGGGGCTGTAACGCATTTTCCAGCAGCGTTACCTTCGTCTTGCAGGACTCGATTTCCTGCTGAAGTTCCTTGCTGCGCTTCACTTTAGCCATCTTATGTATAGGTGGCAGCGTCTTTATTTCTATTCTGACTGCATCTAATTCATCCTGGCGCAACTTGATGGTTTCCTGGATCTTAGCTACATCTGGATGGTCCTGTAGGTTTGCCCATGCTTCTATGCTGTCTTCCATTAGTTTTGCGATGCTGGCCACATTATCTGATATTTTTGCTGCTGAAGCCTTGATGTCCTGCTAGCGCTGTTCTTGGACCTCTGGTGGAGTCTCAGGAGGAATGCGCAGTTGAAGTTTTGCAATCTGGTGCTGGTGTTCTATCTTCATCCTTTCAACCTCGCTGCGAGACTGCTGGGCATAGTCTCTCAGCTTAGCGATTCTCTGCTCTGGTTCCTCTGCTCCCTGTATGTTGGAGTCAGAAAGACTCCGACATGCCTCGTCCAATGCTCGCATCAACGTAGTTGTTGTATGTTCAGCCTCTTTCTTCTGTTGTGCGATTTCTTCTAGGCGTGCTGCAAAGTTTTTGTTTTGTTTGATGGTGTCTTCCAATTGAATTTGGGACAATTGGGTTCGGGCATGGATCTCCTTTGTAATCGCGAGCTGGCAGAGGTGCAACTCTGACATAGACATCTTTGTATAATCAAGCCCCGCGGTTATATCCATCTGGGGTCGGGAATCTGTGTCAGGCTGTATCAGAGTTGCGCTTGATACCTGTCCTTGGTGATCTCTGGGTGGCCATTGCCTAATATCCTGCTGCGTGGGTGCTGTAGTGCTACTTGTCGCAGTACTGTGCGTTGATTTCGTTGCTAGCTCTTTTAGCTCCGATACCCTGTTTGCGATACCTGAGAGCCCGGCAAGATGCAGTTCTGCAAACTCTGACCATTTTTTAGTAAGCGCTGTCGTAGACTGTTCTAGAGCTTGCTCCAGCGCATCCAGCGTAACAGTGGCTTCTTCCTCAATATCTTTGTCCTTCGACGCTTTTGCCTTTTTGCGGGACTGCGGCTTGGTTACCTCGGCTACTTCTGGTGACTTGCGCTTCGTTTGTGGGTTAGGATCTGATATGGTCTTGACCGAATCCTCATCCTGTTCATCCTGTTCATCCTGTCCGCCGTCTCCATCTGCGAATCACTTAGGTCTTCGCTATCTTCCAATGGGCTTTGCTACTGCACCTGACTAGTACCTGCGCCAATATTGGTAGCTGGGGGAACCAGAATAGAGGGTTTTTTCCCTAAATATTTCAGCCATTCGGCCGGCCAGTGCTGAACTATCCGCCTGATATCTGGTTCGGTGACTATATATGGTAATTTGAAGCATTGCCGTTGTGGATCTGCACGAGCTTGAATGAAAACATGATGCATATCGGCACTAAAGTGCACGACGCCCTCGTATTGAGAGAACACTTCGTTGGTAAGTCAAGGTGTTCGCACAATCTCATAGTGAATACTCATAGCATAGAAGACGAACACAGTGTTCGTCATCTGTTGGGCTTCCTTATCTGAGGATATCCATAGGGAGGCATACCTCGCTGCCCCTGGCATGCCGGGGTTTAATTCTACAAACTGGGCTTCAGTGGGTTCTTTCCACCCAACTAATACAATAAGGATTAAAATCCAGGAATAATGAAAAGGTCTACCTTTTTCTTGCGCATCGCGGGCATCCTCCAGAAACTCCTTCGCAAGATATTCGGCCCAATTATAAGTATACCCCTCAGCGCAGTTCATAGCAATCCGGATAACCAGAGCAGGTACTTCAGTTGGCCTGCATTTCCGTATGAGTTTGCAATGGGCTGCTCCTGAATCGCGGAAGTGTGATACCCCCGTTTCCCTTTTGTCAGGCCAAACCGCTCTTTCATGGTTTGCGCGAGCTTTGTATCGTCATGTTTGGACGGAAATTCAGTTCCCGGATCAGGTCCTGCCATGGGTAAACCTGTGATCTTATGGATGAGGGCGGCGTCAATAGGAATTTGTTGGTCCCCTATCCATAAATAGCCGTCATGCACCAGCGCTAATAACTGCTTGGCCACTATAGTCACATGTATGCCGCGACTGAAATGGGGAATGTTAAGTATCTTGAGTAGGCCAGCTTTGTCCAGGCCCGCAGCCCATGGTTGCACTTCCAGTAGTGTGACCCTATGATCCGGGTACTTGACACGGTGCAAGTATTCTACTAGTTCAAACTGTGGAAACTTGCCATGGTCATTGGTGTCGTGATCGCTGTACTTAAGCCGATCAATCTTCCCTGTCATACTTCCTATCAACTGCACTCCTTGTGGCAGCGAGGGTGTGGCTAATGTAAATTGCTTTGTCCGACGGGGTAATGCGGTACCTAGGTGAACAGGTGGTAGATATGGTGGTCGTGGTGGTGGAATATTCTCCCTTCCCCCGGTTGGGGCCTGTGTGGAACCAGAGGGCTCCATAGGATGAGCTGCTGGTGTTCGCCCTGTTTGCCGCTGCCGGTCTTGGTTGCGCTTGGTGCAAACTTCAGTTCTCGACTTTTTCTTGGCAGACCGTGTCTGCATCGGCCGTGGTGGTGCTGGGGGAGTGTCTTCACAGTGAGCTAGGGCAGGCGGCCGATTAGAGCAGGTGATCAGACCCTCTTGCTCGAATTCTCTGACCAAAGCGTCAATCTTGCGTTCGGTGGTCATGGGTTCACTCAGAAATCTTGAAGAAATGCAGGATGCAATTTTTCCTAACTTAGGCATCTTCTTATACACGCCATCAATCAAATCGGGAAGGACAGTGCATTGAAGGCACCAAATCTGGCGAAAATCTTGTCCATGTGGAGCGCGATTGCCAGTACTGGTCTTAGTACAGTCATTTAAAGCAATTAAAACTCTGCCGCCGCCAAATTGGCTGCTTCCCAACAGTCAGATTTTGAGCCTCGCTATGTTTTTGGGCCTCGGCAGAATCATGGTTGAAGCTTCAGGGCAATAAGAAACCTCGGCACAATAGTGCCCTTCGACCCGACCTGGTAATATCTACGACAGGACTATTAGGTTTGAGGGACTGGCGTCTTGGCTCTGCCTCTTGGTGTGGTATTCAATTCCTGGGTGATCATCATTTGCCTTGTCGTGGTTTGATCGGAAAGCTATATCTAAAACAGGACGACTTTTGTTAATAGAGAATGTGATCAAAAAGCTATCAACAAGACCATCCCCACTTACAATACCGTGGCGGAGCTCGACCTCCATATGCCCATTTTTCGCTATAGGGCCCAAGATATGCACGAACTTATGCACCCATTCCTTGCGAGGTGTGTTTTCCCTTGCTGTATAGTTCTGCCTCAAATGTCCCTGAAGGCTATTCGGCCCCTTGAACTTACTTCGCACCTCTTGAGTTTGGCTTATGAATCTGGGGCGCAGGAATTTCTAGTAGGCTCCCCAACAGGGGTGAGACTTTGTAGGATCGGTCCCCCATGCTGCTGTAGCTTCTAGTGCTATTTCCAGACTCTGGGTGTTTTGTGACTGAGGCACTCGTTCTGACATAGGTGCAATAAATTCTCCAGGGTCTGTCATCCCAACATATGCAGGCAACTCTCTAGGTTGTGCACTAAGGCATCTAAGAGACTGAGTGATCTGCGCGCATCTATGGCCATGTAGCTCGTACAGTCGATTCTGCCAATTCTCCAGACCATCGTCTGAATCAGACATGTAGGAGCTATCACATTGCCATTCCATTACACCATCATCATCAGGCTCGACATAATCTGCATCCTTGGCTGTGATGTTGTAGATGTGGTCTAGAGTATCCTACTCCCCTTCATCTCTGAGTGGTTCTGTATATCTTTCTCCTTGGGATGGGTCGAGGGGTATAATAACGCGCAGACCATTTCCTTCGAAGGTCATCTGTCT
>LPNX011182917.1:272674-320468 GCA_001517045.1 Pseudotsuga menziesii
GCCTCTTGTGGCTGCGAAGCCTACTGAGGTTGCCGCGCAGGTACTTCTACGGCGCCAGGGTCAACAATATCGCACTGGGCCTCCTGGACTGGTGCTTGGTCCTTCACAGGGTCAAGGGCTGGGACTTTCTCGAAGGCCTTTCGTGCACACACCGCGGCAGGTTGCTTTGGTGAGTCTTGAGTATGCGTCGTAGCTCCACTCCGGGTGACCACATTGAGGGCTGGGGCAGGTCTTTGCTCAATGGAAATCAACTGAATATTTGGAGTAGGGCCACGGTTGTTTTCCTGAATCTTTGCGAGGAGCTGGGGGAACTGTTCAATCATGTGGTCCACTGCGCGGCAATACCGACAGGTCGTAGTGGGGATCCGACAGTCGCGAGCCAAGTGACCGACTTGGTTACAATTGTAACACACAACCTGGCCTCTACCTCTTCCAGTCATCCCACCATGGCCGCGGCCGCCAAAAGCACCTCTTCCGGAGGCGCCGCCGCGGTAACCATAGCCATCATTATTCTGGGCTTCATTGTAGACTCGGTAGGCGTCAGAGGTGCGCTCTCGCATAAGGTCGTAGCGACGACACTCTTCTTCATTATGCCCTACGGACTTACAGAACTGGCAGTAGGGGTTTTTGGGAACTTGAACATATCTCTGAAGAAGATGGCAGTGCTCAGGGTGATGCTGGCCAGAGGTTCGACAAATCTCACAATATAGACCACCGGCATTGAATTGGTTGGGCGTGCCCGTATTTAGGTATGTTCTGACCACGGGGCACTGGTCCCTATCGTGACCCTCAGACCGACATTGCGTACACCAGACCTCCTCTCGACTGGTTTTAGATTTCTTCATGTCACGAAGCTCTAGGGCCATCGCTGCCAGCTGCACTTGGATTTGAGCAATACCAGAATCATCTCCGACGGGAGCGGTCTCTAGCTTCATTGCGATTTCCAGAGCCTCTTGCTGGTCAGCAACCTTCTGTTGCATGAGCGGAGTTCTGATATGTGGCAATAACGCTGCGATAAACCATTCCTTGTGCTACGCAGGACTAATGGTGAAGCTGACTTGGTCTAGTAGAACTTTGAATCTCTGGTCAAAGTCCCACACGGATTCGTCGCGCCGCTGTTGAATCTATTTGAGTTCAGTGATGCTCTGCGACTCTGATTTTGGTTTCTTAAAATCCTTAATGATGGAGGCCTTGATTTCATCCAAAGTGGGGTGCTGATTACTGGAGAATTTCATGAACCAGGTCAAAGCCCGGTCGCGAAAGGAAGTAATGAGCTGCACGGTTCTCACATCCAGATCGGTAATACTCTTCACGTTCCAGACGGCCTCACATAAAAACCAGAACTGTTCTGGATCTTCTGATCCCATTCCTTTGAAGATGGGCAGCTGAATGTCATCATCTAGGTGGGCCATGGTGGTTCTGGGAGGGTTGGGATGGGGACAGGACGTTGATGGGGGGAGGTTTATGGGGGCAGATTGACCTGTGGCCGGAATACTTGGACTTGGTTTCCTGTCACACTGCGACCGAACTTTAGGGCTAACAAAGCGACGCTGGGGGGTGACGGGAGGGTTTCCTACCGAAGGGTTTTCTTCAGGGTCTGGCTATGGAGGCTTTACAGGGGGAAGTGCAATGGTCTGCCCTGAGGAGTAAGACTCAAAATCTCTTTTGTACCTTTGCTCACTTCGTGGCAACCCACTTTGCGCGTCAAAAATATTCTCACTTGCAAACATATGTTAGTACTACTAAACTAACAGTCTGATTCAAATAATAATATACCCTTTTCAACCAATAGTATTTTAATCTTCAAGCTTAAGGAATTTAAAAACTTACCACGGGGGCCTTTGAAAAACTGTCATTCAGCTTCGCTGAAAGAAGTGCTTGTATCAATGGAAAACTCTGTCACGAAGGCTTCCAACGTTCGCGTCATCCAGAAATCGACAGCGCGGGATACCTCATTGTTCACGTGTTGCACAAGATTGACCCTTGCGGGGGTCCACACAGGAATCCGTCGAGCTTGAAAGTTCGTCCTCCTCTCTGTTAACCTAGACAACCACTGGTGCAACTCTATGTGGAAACTACCAAAGAAAATTTCATAAGCGTCACAAAAACATACCTTTGTAAAAAGTCACTTGCGCTTCGACACGGATTCGTATTCTCTTGCTGCGCGAATTTCAGACAAGTCTCAGCAAACCAATCCCCGATTTCCTTCACAGAGGGCCTCCAGAACATAGCCCCTGAGGTACAATGTAAACCCCTCTTGAGCAAGTACTGAGTTCAACCGGCAACAGAACCACTTTGTTGGGCAATAGGGCAGACCCGGGTTTAATCCTTATGTGTCGCACCAACAAAAGACCCACCGTGTTGGCCCTTTGGGCAACAACCTGCGCACAGGTTGCAGTCTCACCCAAAACAGCAATGGGGTGCCGCAGAATCAGGTTTCTGCAAACAGAGAGGGGTATTACTATACCTTATCCTTTAATAAACTTATTAATCAACAATTACTCACTTTGTCATTCATTTATAGATATACATATAACTTCACAGATAGATAAATAATCGTGACTTGCTTAACCCACTACAGGGAATTCACAGCGAAGCTTATTACTAGCAGTGATCTACGTTATCAGATGTATACAGTTTTGATGCATAAAAATAGCAGAAATAGAAACAACACAATAAACCACGACACCAAATATAACATGGTTCACCCCCAGTGTAGGGGCTACGTCCACAACTGTGTTTTATTCAACTTGCTACAAAACCACAGTTTGATCTGCGCACTCAGCTACAGATCCCTTCAATCCTTAACAGCCGTGCACACAGCAGCAGGCCTCTGTGTACACAGCTGCAGATCTTTCTTTCTCTTCTTACAAAAACCCTCTGCGCACACAGCTGCGGAGGTTGTCCACGCACACAGCTGGGACTTAACCTTTCCTTACAAAACCAGCCTTAACTTCGCCTTAATATTTCTTTACATCAAAAAGCCTAACTTTTTCTTCTTTACAAAAATACCTATTTATACATCGCGTTATTACAAAACCATGGCTTCAAACCATGGGCACCCAAAAAACCCTAAACCCTGGATTTAAACCATGGGTTTATTACAAAAAGGGGTTTTGACTTACCCTGACACCCCTAAGACTATTTTGACCCATAACTCCGCTTACCAACAGCCGCAAAGTTACCAAAACTAATAATCCTTAGGGTACGCGCCCCAACACAACCCCACAAGATACCTCTTTAGCCGACGTCTTATACAAGGTTGTGTTGCCAAGTGGATTGTCATTCTCCAAGAGTTTGACTTGGAATTTGTCGCCCCCAAGAGCACCAAAGCTTTGGCGTTAGCTGCCCTAATGATAGACCTTCCTCCATCGTCTACGTCACCACCGATCATGATCAACCTTCCAGACAAATTCCTATTTGTCATTTCTACAAAAGACCCATGGTATGGAGGCATCCTCCTATATCTGCGCACTCATGAATTTGGGGCCCATTTAAGCCGTGAAGTTCGACGACACATCCGACACCAAGATGCTCGTTATCTCCTCATCGAGGATGTCTTGTATCGTCGGGGAATTCATACCATATTGTATCATTTCCTCACCCGTGATGAGGCTGAAAAAGTCCTTAATGACGATCACAGTGGAGCCTGCAGTGGCCACCTCTTTGGTTTGGATACCGCCCAGAATATTCTCTGTGCCGGTTATTTTTGGCATACCATTTTCACTAATTACATCAATGCAGTTAAACACTGCCGTAGTTGTCAACTCTTTGCTCCAAAAGCAAGGACTCCTCCTGCGCCATTACATCATGTGGTCACCATCAGTCCCTTCTGTAAGTGGGCAATTGACTTTATGACATGTAATCCTACCTCGGATGACGACCATACCTACATCATCATGGCTGTCGATTATTTCACTAAATGGGCCGAAGCCATGCCTACATTCAATTGTAACGCTGACACGACGACGTGTTTCTTTTTCAATCATGTTATCACACGTTTCGATGTCCCCCAACAAAGAGTCTCCGACCACAGTTGTCACTTTGAAGACACAGTTTGGACCGAGATTTCAACCATTTTGAAGCTTGAACACCAGTACTCCTCCACATACTACCCTTAGGGCAATGGACAAATCGAGGTTGTCAACAAGATCCTCAAAACCATGCTCCAGCGGATGGTGGGAAGCCATAAATCCAACTGGCACCATATGCTCTCCTCCACCCTTTGGGCCTACCGGACATCAACAAAAACTGCCATTGGCTTTAACCCATTCCACTTAATCCACGGTGTCGAGTCGGTACTTCCCATTGAGTGCCAGATTCCATCACTCCGCCTTTCCATAGAGCTCCTTCCCGATACCTCAGCATTATAAGAACGCCTTATTCTGCTTGAATAGACTAATGAGGACCGTCGTGCTTCCCTTCAAGCAATTGAAGTAGCTAAAACTCGGTCGAAGTCACATTTTGAATCCCATTTCTACCCTCGCACCTTTAGCGAAGGCGATCTAGTCCTCGTTTACAACCAAGCCAATGATAAGTTTGGAAAAAGGAAGTTTGAATCCATGTGGTACGACCCATATGTCATCCATCACTGCCTTGGCAAGGGGGAATATATCCTTGCTGACTCCGACGACAACCTCTTGAAGAATCCCCGCAACGGGCTCTACCTCAAGAGGTTCTATACCTGATGTTACCACCATGAGTTGCTTGTATTCTATCTTTTCTTTTTGTTTTACACCATTCTTGAAACGAGTTTTACAATTTGTTTCCTTGGTTGGTCCAGATGGATCCTACCTCACATCACTACATTGGATTCGCTGACGGCACAAATAGATGGTCTCCTAATCTTGCCTCAGCTTCGTGGGTTATTTATTCCCCGTCACTTGATTTGATCCATATCGACGAAATGTGTGTTGGCATTGCTACCAACAACCAGGTTGATTACGATGGTTTCATTCGTCTCCTAGCCGCTGCCCTCCATTTGGGTATTCGTCACCTTGATGTCTTCTTATACTCGCAATTGCTTGTCTCCCCGTTGAATAACTGCTACCGGGTACGCGATCCTTGTCTCTTTAGAAATTTCCTATGCACTTGACCGTTGGTTAGAAATTTTGAATCCATCACATTCATACATGTTCCCAGAAATATCAATAGTGTAGCAGACCAAATGGATAATGACGTTCTAGACTAGCACATCAATCATGGCATATAGGAAATAAAACTGCATCATGAATCATCATATAATCATGCATACATATTTCATATACATCATATAGGAATTATCATCATAAAAAGAAACATATAAAAACCATAAAAAGTGCATCGAATTGCATAAATATATATATATATCATGTCTCCTAATGCCTGCCCTCATAAGGTACCAATATCCCGCTCTCGCCATACCTCCTGCGACATCCTACACATACAAATAGTCCCTGGAAGGCTCAGTCTTACACAAAAAAACCTCATATTGGTCCAAGTCTCGCCTTTTCAGCCTTTCTGAGCGACCCAAGTTGCGCATAAACCCTGAATAGATGCGACCTAGTCGCTCTTTTTTGCTGAGTAGATGCGACCCAGGTCATGCCTGTCTCTTCGACAAGTGCGCCTAGGTCGCTCTTGTCTGACCCATAAGAGCAACCCAAGTCGCGGTTTTTCCCTCAGAAAGCGCGACCAGACCCTATGAACCCTTCCATCTCGGCATAGGCCCCTAGATGAGCAAAAACCAAAAGTATATCAGTGAAAATGACGGGTTTGACGAGAGCTCTTACCTGTAAGTCACGAATCTAAAAATCGACTGTCGAAATGAAAGAAATCAGAAAAATATCTCTGGGTTCCTCCACTCTAACTCAGCACTGAACAGCAACAATGACACACGTCATGTGGTCCCACCTTGTTTATAGGCCTCCATTGCGTCTATTTTTATTTCATTCACCACAAATTCATCCGAATTTCATTTGAGACGTCGTTCACACCACTGGGTTAAGTTTTTCGTCCTCTATCTTTAGCCAAGACCCTTGTCTCATGTTCTCACTAGGATCTTTCAGGTCATTTCTTGGGAGCCACCTCAGTTTACATTCCATCATGTGAATCACCCCTTGTATGTATTGACATGTTCACGAGCCATTCGCTCCATCCATACTGCATAATCAGCCATTTTTTACTGCCATCCATCGTCGTGCAAGGGAGCCCCATTAGTGTTGTGCATTTATGCCCCATGTTCACAACATAACCTCTTCACATATATCAAACACTTCCCGCTTTCTTGATTGACCATTACGGAGTTTGTATTTAGCTCTTTTCTTACTCCTAAAAGAATGAAAAGATTGTTGAGCACGCTTGTTTCCTTTCACGCTCATTAAAGTATTTGGAAGGGCGTCTATGTTGTCGTGCTTATCTCCTTTTTCGAACTATGTATACTATCATAAGAAAAGGACCACCTTGGCACACTCAATCTAGGAACGTTTCCCTTTGTATCCTTTTATGCTTTCTCCGTTCTTTACGAAAAAGCTCCTCATGGGTTGTATTTAAGCTCTTTTCCATCCTTCTCATCAAGAAAATATTGTCGTGCAAACTCGGTTTTCTTCATGCTCATATAAGTATTTGAATGATGGTCCAGTTAGTATAGGTTTAACCTTTTATGGCCTGATTGAACTACAAACTGTAAATAAGTCTTCCTTCCCCAAAGGTTGGTAGATCTCTCCTTTGTACACTTTTATCCTTTTTCGGTCTAAGGAGACTACATACAAAAAAGAGACCACACTTTAGTCTTATTCCTGTTTGCAGACTCTCTAAAAATGAAAACACCATCGATCATTTACTTTCTCGTGTTCGCTAAAAATCCACGAGACTGTGTCATAATGGTGTCTTTAGGCGCCAACCCATATATCACAGTTTGGAAGCTTCCCCACTTTTGGTCACCTTTGTTTAGAGTATTCTGCGATGAGTCTTCCTTGGATCCCCTAGACATCAATAGTCCAGTTACCTCCTTTAGTATTTCCCATTTGTAGTTACATTCCCGATATTACATGTATGATCCATATCCCATAAGCCAGTTTCATTTGCTGCCAGGTCAGCCCTGCCTTCATACTCTGAACAAAGGAAGTTTAAATCCCCCACATTCCCCTACCCCTATTTCTCCATTCAGTGTGTCAGTCCCAGATTGTCCCACATCTTTGGTTATCTCCCTCATGCTTCTCGTCAAGGAAACATTATTGCCTTTATTAGTTGCAGGTCTCCCTCTATCGACATCAACACATCTATTCCAGAGTATAGACCCAGAGGTCCCTATATCCTGGTTTCATTCACCTTATTGATGAGTTCCTTGGACCACTTGAGAGGAGTCATTAGTGCCTCTTAGGGTGGTTGTGTCTCACATGCTCGACTTCAGCTACATCATCGTACCATTGAGATTCGTACATGGTATTGGTCTATTTATTATTTGGAAGAAGACCCTGGTTGTCACATGACTCTAGCACATTGGTGAGTCTACTATGGGACCTAGACAATTTCATGTCCCTTGTGATTTTTGGGTTGTGTTGGAAACAGTGTTCAGAAGCCCCTAGTACAATGCTTCCATGTATCTTCAGTAACTGATGCGACATATGGTACCACAGATATTCTAACTTTCCGTCATGGAACCCCTCTAGTTATGTACGCTTCCAGATTCAACATAGCTCCAGTTGCGAAGATATTGCATTCCATGAGAATTCCATGGTTCCTATGTATCAGTTCTCAGATCAACATTGTATTCATCCTCTCATTGAGGCCAACATTATGTAACATCATTTGTATATATATTGATGGGCTCCCATATTTTTTATCCTTGATCCCATTAATTATTCTTTTGACATTGTTATGAGCATGGGTATGCCCGCCTCGTTCATATACATGTCACATATTATATGTATCTCACCCATTGTTGGGAACCATTAATAAAAAACCAAAATCCACCGTGGTTCGAATGAGGAAGTGGCACTTCTCCACAGGTCTCTCTAGTCTGTCCACTATTCCCATGATCCTACGATGTATGTCATTCATATGATGAGCTTATTCCCTCACACATCATAGGGCAATTTGTTAACACAAAAAATTGCTCACCTAGCTCTGCATGGTCTAAACCACATACATACATCATTTTCCTGCCATATTTCCCTTACTTTTGACCTTCACAATGCTATTTCCAGTCCAAAACATTATTATTTCCTATGGTTGTGCCGAGAGGCGCTCTACAGCCCAGTATGGGGGAGATCTTGTAACGTGATGTAACGTTAGTAATGTTTGTAACATGTCAGCAAAAAATAATAGTGATAGTGAATATTATGGGAGAGATCTTGTAACATGATGTAAAGTTAGTAACGTTTGTAACATGTCGGCAAAAAATAATAGTGATAGTGAATATTATGGGAGAGAACTTGTAACGTGATGTAACATGTTGGCAAAAAATAATAGTGATAGTGAATATTATGGGAGAGATTTTATAACACAAAATAAAAAATAATATCACTTTAGTAACATTATTTTAATTAATAAAAAATAAATTTTCTAATAGGCCAAAATAAATGTCGGCCACAAAAACAATCTAATATGGGGGAGATGTTTTAATCTTCCTACCTAACAAAACAATAAAAAAGTAAAAAATTTAATTATCCGTAAAAAAAATATGTGGGTCAAGAAAAAAACACAAAATTGAATTATCCACAAAAAAATGTTGGCCTTACACATGGTTTTAAAACCATGTGCAAGGCATTCTAAACAACCCATGGTTTTATTGTACATGGTTTAGGAGGCTTTATACATGGTTTTTAAACCATGTTCAAGGCCTCCTAAACAACCCATGGTTTTATTGTACATGGTTTAGGAGGGCCTTGCAAATGGTTTTAAGATCATATGCAAGGCCTTTTAAACAACCCATGATTGTAGGAGAGCCTTGCATATGGTTTTAAAACAATGTGTGGGGAAATGATGCAATGTTCATTCCTAACAAAATAAAAAATAATAAAAAAATATTATATGTCGGCCATAAATAATATTAAATATTAATAATAATAAAATTATATGTGGACCTTAAATAAAAAGATGTGTCTTTTGGTTTGAATCAAATCGATGGATACCTAAGAAGAGGTTTGCACCTCGAGATATTTTATCCATCTCGGCACTTGATAGAGCCTAGGATTTGGATCTACGTTGGTTTACCCTCATTCTCTCAAAAAAGGGCCAAAAAACCCCAAAAAGGTCCAAAAAAAACCCCAAAAAGGCCTAAAACCCCAAAAAGGGCCTAAAAACCCAAAAAAGGGCTAAACCCCCTAAAAGGGGGTAAACACCCTAAAAGTGCAAAAACCCTAAATAGGGTTCCAAAACCATAAAAGAGATAAAATGTCAAAAACCCCTAGAAACATATATAAAAACAGTGTGAAGGTCTCTTCCAAAAGATTCTTACACCTTTTTTCCCATTATTTTATTCTGTGAGTATGGTGAGACACCTTTTGCTCTCAAAGTATTCACACCCCATTTTTTCATCATCCCTTTGCCCTACCATTCCAACTTAGTACGTTGATACATTATCCATACCCCCCTGGAGAACCTTCCTGTGGAGAGGCGGACCATTTCCGAGATGGGCACGGTGGTCCATTTTCACAAGAAAGAAGGTATAACTTTCATGTATTTGCTTTTATTTAGTTTAGTTGTATATGCTTATTTGTTTTGTTTTACTAATCTCGGTTATTGTTGAAGCTTTTGTTTCATGAACTCTACCTTAATGTCCCATTGACATAAGGTTGGTGCTTTTGCACGTAATAGGGATGAAAACCTTTTATTGTAACAGGGTTTTCACCCCTGTTACGTGCAAAAGCACCAGCCTTATGTCAATGGGACATTAAGGTAGGGTTCATGAAGCAAAAGCTTCAACAATAACCGAGATTAGTAAAACAAAACAAATAAACATATACGGCTAAACTAAATAAAAGCAAATACATGAAAGTTATACCTTCTTTCTTGTGAAAATGGGCCACCGTGCCTGTCTCGGAAATGGTCCACCTCTCCACAAGCTGGTTCTCAAGCCGCGGGTATGAAGAATGTATCGACGTACTAAGTGGGAATGGTAGGGCAACAAGATGATGGAAAAATGGGGTGTGAATACTTTGAGAGAAAAAGGTGTATCACGGTACTCACAGAATAAAATAATGGGGAAAAAGGTGTAAGAATCTTTTGGGAGAGACCTTCTCTCTTTTAGGGTTTTGGAACCCCATTTAGGTTTTTTGCACTTTTAGGGTTTTTAGCCTTTTTTAGGGTTTTTAGGCCCTTTTTGGGGGGTTTGGCCCCTTTTTGAGAGAATGAGGGCAAACCATTGGAAATGATAATGTTTTGGACTGGAAATACCATTGTGAAGGTCAAAAGTAAGGGAAATATGGTAGCAAAATGATGTATGTATGTGGTTTAGACCATGCAGAGCTAGGTGAGAAATTTTTTGTGTTAACAAGGAAGACTATGGATAACATGTGATGAGACATCAATAAGGAGATCTTTTCATGATGAAGAAATGTCCAAATAAGTCAAGACAACCCATTGAATAAGTCTCAAAGAAAGTGGAAGACAAAAAAGTAAAAAGTACCCCAGTAAAAGGGGGAACTTGGACCAAGAAGACAAAATGACAAGTTAGCTTGACAAGCCAACCTCAGTTGTGGAAATTTCTAGTCAATTGGAGAATATAAATATAAGGGTTCTCACAATTCATTTGACACAACAATAAAAAAACTTCTCTCTCTCACAAGTGCACATATTCTAGTTGGTTTTTCCAAGATCAAAAGGAGAAATATTTGGGTTTCTTGTGGAAGGAGAGCACATTCTTTTGCTAGGTATTGATCTTTATGATTGGTATTGTTCTTGTATTGGATTGATTTTCTTCAAAAAAACGTTTGTTGGGTTTTCTCTCGTTTGGGTTTCCTAAACTAAAATCTGTGTGTCTCTTGTGGATGGTTATCTTTCAATGATCCTTGCTTTTACTTCTATTGCAAATGAATAATGCTATGATTATGGGATGAAGTAAAAAATGAAATAAAGTTGAAAGGAGTGAAATTATACTACCAAAGTTATAAAAATCTAACAATAATCACTACAAATGTTTAATACGCAAAATGAAATAGACCACACAAATATGAAAATGTATTTTTTCTTTCGAAGGAAAGTAAAATGAAGGAGAACTATATCAAAACACTCAGAGATATGATCCTATAAAGAAATGATCCTTTTGTATTTAAAAGTGTTTCCATACAACACACAACAACTCAAAATCCTTCTTCATATACCTTGGAAGAAATTGACTAGAGTTGACTCAGACTATTCAAGACGTTTTCAAGGTCGTACAAACACAACCAAGTATCTAAAGAAAATGAAACAAAATACGATACACGACTATTCTTATATGCATACCCAACCACTAATAGACACCACATTGAAAATGAGCCTTTTAACATATCAAGCATAACAATAAGCCAACTACGTCTTAATTGTAGACAAGTTGTTGTCCAACGTCATCATTCTATGCCACATATCGAAACTCCCTACTATCAACAAAGTGTCAAATCAAATAAATGATGGCATATGGGACATAAATAAAATTAAACAGAAATTGAAACTCTCAAAGCTCCCAGCATACCTTTAGCTAAGAGAAATTTTGGGTCCTCTTTCTCTCTTGTAGACTTTCCTTTCAATATTAAATGGGTAGTTTCATTTAGTTTTCAAATTGGTTTGGAGGAATTGAAAGAGTAAAAATATAACCCACTAGACTCGGCTCAACTCAAGGTATACCACCACTATATAAAGGCCCAAAAATTAAGATAGAACAATGCTCATTATTTTATAAAATATCACCCTGATGTGCCTCCTTACCTTTAAATCCTGTACAATTAATCCATTCTGTTCAATAGCATGTTGTTTGGAAATAAGATCACCCAACTGTTGCAACTCTGTGGTTATGTAATTTAATGTCCTCGGGTTCAAACAAATATTTTTATAGATTTATTCGTTCAACATTCTCATTTGTATCATGGATCCATACATCCAATTAGGAATGTTCATCATAACTTAAGGGTGGATGGGTTTATTTCACACCATGATAATACATAGAGGAAAATGAGCTTGTTCAGTGCTCATAAGGACCTATGAGGTGAATGAGTTTCCCGAACTTTATTTTTCACAAGGTATACAAAGTAAAGATTATGAGGATGAGTTTGAGCCCTAATGTATAGAACCATGGGATGTGTAATGAATGAAGCTGATAGAACTAAAATTGTCATTCCATATAATTACTCTGATCTTGTTAAATATCATTATCACAAATGTATCTTTGCCCAAGCAAAACCTTCAACCTACCACCTGTACTGCCACAAAAACTGAGCAATCCAATCTCCAACCATCATTATTTTACAAAATCCAAACAACCTCTAAGTGGTGGAAACCCTAAGATGACATCAAGCCAGTTAGAGACCTAAACCAAGGGCAAAAAACTCAACAACTCAAGAGATAGCCTAGTGAGGGGCATTGTATCCTCATGAAATTTTTGAATTTTGAGGGTATCCTAAAAAATACTTATTGGCTTGCACCCAACAGATGTGTGGTTTTTGAGGGTATCCTAAAAAATACTTGTTGCCTTGTACCCAACAAATGTGTGGTACTTATAGTGTCATGCAAACTCAAAAGGGTCTTGGTCTCATAGATCAATGTCTTGGAGTACGTGGAATGTTGAAGGATCATGAAGGTTAATCAAAATGGATAAAAAATCTCATTAATCATCGTGGATCCATGTTGAAATAAAAACCTTCGATAACATAGATCATTCATGACACATAATCCATATATGATCTCATAACAGAGGGGGTAAAGCAAGGGAAATAAAATAGAGAATGAAGAGGATTTGACCATTTTTTCCAAATGAGGATCTATATTATGTAATGGAGGGATGAAAAAGTGAAAATTCATAAGAACAAAATGAGGCAACGCAATTCATCTGATGCCTATATCCACCACATTCTGGTTAGTCAATAATAAGACATGCTTACATCATTTTAGTCATGGACTAGTAATCATCTCAAGTCCGGCTATTAAAATCAAAGCAATAACCAATACACAAAAACGAAAGGAAAAAGAAAAGTAAGCGACGAAAGTTGTAAATATGTTGAAAAGTAAATGCAAATCTAAGCAACTTGAAATCAAGTTGAAACTACAAGAAAATAAAAGCAAGCAAAATAAACCTGAAACAAAACCTATTATACTCTTATTAATTTTATTAATTTTACTTCTATTTATATACGAGGGATGGAAAACATGCCACGTCTAAACTCAGGGTGGATAAAACTTTGTGTAGAGGAAAGCATCTTTGATCCTACATGAGTTGCTCATGTCTTGGAGGGCATTACACTTGGAATTTCAAACAACTTGCAAACCAACATAACCATGTGGGGAATGGGGATGGCTAATCAAGAACCAAAAATATTGGTCTCCATCATGTAAAATATGCCAAGTTCTTGAGTCAACATTACACTTCATGTCTACAACCTTTGAATGAACATTCATGTTAAGCTTGAATATCAAGGTTTTAATGCAATTTTTTGGTTGACAATTTGGTTCATAAATGAAACAAGAGTCATGACAACCAAAAACAATAAGGTGCAACTTCTCCTTTCT
This sequence comes from Pseudotsuga menziesii, assembly GCA_001517045.1. NCBI lineage: Eukaryota > Viridiplantae > Streptophyta > Pinopsida > Pinales > Pinaceae > Pseudotsuga > Pseudotsuga menziesii. Next base: position 286,352 of record LPNX011182917.1, read on the forward strand.
TGGAACATCGAGGGCATCCCTCTTACAATCCCTGAGCTTGTCCATGGGATATACATTGTGGAAACAACAAGGGTAGAGGATGGGCATTGTGATAGGGGTTGCATACATGTGAAAACTAAAAAGAATGTCAAGCTTAGATAAATGAAAGAAGGTTTCTTTGGGTACCTTCGTCGTACGTTCATGCCTTTCCCCATTAACCCATGGTAAAAGCTCATATTTCTCATTAAAACCCCGATCATGCATGTCAAGAGAAGGATGCAAGTAAGATTCCTCACATGTACAAAATGGAAACTCAAACTCTTCACAAGGATATCCATAGAAAATCGGGCAAGAGTAAAAAACTACCTCATGAAGGATGGGATTAGAGCCATGTTCAACACTAGATTCAAAGAGAGCATTATCACATGGGAAGGCATCAAGAAGGGTCTCATCTATAGCGTGAGATTCGTGGGGTAAAGAATTGTTATAACATAGTTATGCGCAAAGTCCTAATAACTCTAGAGGTGAAGAAATAGATGAAAAAACACATGCGCAAAGACCTAATAACTCTAGAGGTGAAGAAATAGATGAAAAACACCTTCTTGGTTTATTGACCAAATGCTAAGATTCTATTTGTGTTGTTTCTTGGCCTTTAGAAATGCTCGACAATTCTAGATATTGTGAGGTCTATCACAAAAAACACACCAAAGAGGGGCTTCCAAGCCTCAATAAGAAGGAAGAAACTTTCCTTGAAATTTCATAAGGAAACCTCGCCACCTAAAAAAAAGAGTGAGGAGGGAGAGACCTAAACCAATGAGCGTATTTTCCATGAAGTGTCATGGACAAGATGCAAGTTGTTGTGGGGTCATCAAATACACCTAATAGGAAAATTTTGCAAGGTAACCATTAAGAGATTCTGGAAGATGTCCTTCAAAAGTAGGGAGATGAATACTAGGTAAGAAAGTAATCAACTCATAATTAGGTTCGTGTGTACATCACACAGGAAGATGGAAAACCATAATCTATCAATCAAGTTAATGTGTTATTTAGAAAGGAATAGAAAGAATTGAAACAAAATTGGAAAAGAACCATTGAATGCTCCTCCCCAGTATTGTCAACAAAAATATGTTGATTTGGAAAATGGACTTATCGAGATAAGCAAACTCAACCTCCCATGAGGCTAGTTTGGGAAGAGGTGGGAATGCTCACCCCGGGCTTATATCCTTTGATAAGAAGTCAAGTCCACATGGAAACTCACACAACTTGATCCCCTCGCCTTTTGTCTGAGTGATACAAAGAAGAATCATGCCACCTAGATGCTCAACTGGTACATAAAATAAGTATGGGAATGACTATTTTAAGGTGATATGGATGCCTTCATGGAATCAATCTTGCATCTATAAACTTTCACTAAATTACACTTATTCATGGAATTCGTTAAGCAAAGCATGTGAGTCATTATCATGACTCTCAATGAATCAAATTTAAATTTATGTTTCAAGAATTCACACGTGTATTCTCTACTCTTGAGAAATGATAACAAATACTTGAAAAACATGCATAAACAGAGTTAAAGAATCCCCTAAGAATCCAAGTGTCTACATCTTGGATTGTCCCATTCATATTTCACTTCATAATTATGTGTTTTATTGCTCTCTCTCTCTCTCTCTCTCTATCTAGTCGATATCGAGAGAGAGAGAGAGAGAGAGAAGACATAATTATGAAGTGAAATATGAATGGGGTAATCCAAGAGAAGGCAACATGAATGGTGATAAACTTAGAAAAATCTAGTATGGCACACAATGAATTTATAGAGGAATTGATTCAGAGTGCAAAATAAATAATCCCCTTCCCAACGATCTCAATCTCAGAAAGGTTCAAATACTTAGGATTCTTCCTAAAAGAAAATTGTTACTCCTTTCAAGATTGGGTATGGTTATATAAGAAAGTTGAAGCTTGAATCTCAACATGGACAAACCGTCTTCTCTCCAGAGGGGGAATATCAATACTACTAAAAGCAATATTACAAAGCATCCCAGTGTAATTGGCATCAATTTCCTATATTCCCAAAGGAATACTAATGAAGATTAGAAAGAAGTGTTTCTCCTTTTTATGGACAACCAACAGACAGAAAGAAGGTGTTCCCTTGGTGAAATGGTCAGCACTAACTCTTCCAAAAGGACTGGGAGGATGGGGCATAAAAACCCTGCCCTATTCTGCAAAGCATTGGCAGCAAAATCATTATGGAGATTATCACATAACCTAGATACGTTGTGGGGAAGGGTAATGAGCTCAAAGTACTGTCCAAACTCCTCTATAGTTGATTGGTTCATAAACCCCAACAAATCTCATAAAAATGGATCTACATGATGGAAAGCATTGGTACTATCCTTTCCTATGGTAGGAAATTGTACCGCGTGGAAAATTGGAAATCGGAAAAGGGTTAGAATTGGAGAGGATCCATGGGCAGGAGCAGGAGAAGATTACATGTTTCCAGAAAACCTAATTTTAAAACTAAGAACCCAAAAGATCCATGTTTTAGCAGATGCACAAGCTCAACAACCCCAACAAAGAGGAAGAGCGGGATGGAAATCATCTCAAGAGATGGGATTCGAGGGGGGAGAAGCAGGGGAGTGGAACAAATATGTGAACATACTTGTATTTATTTATGTTCATTTGGATGAGGAAGAACAAGACAAGTTAATATGGACCAAGAATGCAGTAAATGGGGATTTCTTAGCAAAAAAAGGCTGTGAATTTACATGTAATGAGATGGTAGAAGTAGAAAAAATATGGTGGTGGGATTAAATATGGAGAATTCATAGCCTAGTGAAAACCATAATCACTATGTGGCTAGCATTAAACAACAAATTGCTAACCTGGGAAATGTTGAAAAAATGAGGCTTTCAAGGACCAAGCATATGTGTCTTGTGCAAATCACATGACGAAAATTCCTCTCATTTGTTCAATTTTTGTCCTTATGCGGGAGATGTATGGGACTCTGCCTCAAAAATCCTCACCAATGATAAGACAATTGCAAGAAGCGATGCAACCTTGGAACAACACATAGAGGGATGGTGGCAGAATGGGGGGTACAATGCTTTGATGCTTTCCCTGCTCTTTTTGTATAAATTATATGGGAATCCCGAAATCATTAGAGAAAATTTCAACTCAAAATGTGCCTCCTAAGAAAAATTAATAAAATAATAGTTAAAATAATAGAATAATATTTATTAATTTTGGAGGAAGAAAAGAAAAAAACTACTTTTTGATTGTATTTTCGACATATCTCCCTGTTTTTTTACTCAAATTTCGACTGGGAGAGCTCGTTGGATGCGTAATTAAATTCCACATCCAATGAGTACCCACTCTACATACTTTTGACGGAACCCACTACCCAAAAACCAAGAAATACCTGGAAAAACGTGATGATGACACTCTGCATACTTTTGACAAACCCCGCTACCCCAAAAACAAAAAATACCTAAAAAATGTGATGATGACATCATCATCACATTTGTTAGGTATTTCTTGTTTTTGGGGTAATGGGTTTGTCAAAATTATGCCAAGTGGGTACTCGTTGGATGCGGAATTTAATTATGCATCCAACGAGCTCTCCCGGTCAAAATTTGAGTAAAAACATAGGGAGACATGTCGAAAATACAAACAAACAAAAAATAATTTTTTTTATGATACTTATCCCCAAATTTATATTAAAAATTTGTTTAATACCTATATGGTATTTCAAATTTAAAGCAATTTCATTGGCTAACACATGATGACATGGAATTTGAATTAGAGTTAAAAGGCCCACTTTGAGTTGAAATTTCCTCTAATGAGAGCAATATTTCAAAACATATGGGTTCCTTCTGACGTCAGAGCTACAATTCTATTGCAGAAAACGCAGGAGCATAAAACCATACCAAAGCTCAGCAAGAGACAATAGGTAGTAGTTTCGGATATAAACAGGAGCCTCCCATGGGATTTTTTCGATGAAGAAAGCCAAGGTGAACCATTACTGGGAGGTGCGAGAGGCGTCATATACATATCAGAATCCATAAAACTATGTATTAAATTCTCTCTTGATCGAGCTTCCAACAACAAAGCAGAATTAGCGGCATTATGGGCAGTCCTCGGGATAGCTAGGACCAAGCAAGTTTCAAAGATACAAATTTATGGAGACTCCAAAATGGTAATAGATTGGGCGAATGGGGAAAGTAACGTCAGAGCCCCACATCTATAGAACATGTTAGATGAAAAATGAACACTGAAGTCTTCCTTTGAAGAGGTATCCTTCTCACACAGATATAGAGAACTTAACTCAGAGGCAGACTTGGTATCCAAAAGGGAATTAGCTATTCAACCAGGGATTATTGAAGTGGAGGAATATAGGAATGGTGAGGTCACTAAATCCTTTACAATGATCTAAGAAGCAAAAAGTAATGGTCTTTTTTATGCATAGGAATGGGAAGAAACTTATAGGGCAACAAGAAAAAAGGATGTGCATGATGATAGTGATGTAGCCATGAAGGCAATACACATGATGTATACTCAATAGGGTAGATGCTTTATATATAGAAAAAAGGATGTGCATGATGATAGTGATGTAGCCATGAAGGCAGTACACATGATGTATACTCAATAGGGTAGATGCTTTATATATATATATAATGTGAAAAAAAGAGAAATACACAAAATAATGAGAGATGGGATCCTATAATGAATGATCATCTTCCATATAAAAATGTATATATACAACATGTTAGCTCTCCAGGAAACTCTTCTAGGTTGCAGCTCGAAGATGCCTGGTAACTTCAATGTTTTTTAAATGGTTTACTCAGTGGATCAAGTCAGATGAAAAATAAGACCTCACTCACTCAAGACATGCATAAACTCAACCAAATAGACAAGGCTTCTAACTATCAATGTTTAGAGGGTTTGTAATAAAAGTGAATAGATGAAGAATTCTCACTATGTGGCAGATTCACACATAAGGCACTTACATATGAATGGCTAATCATAACAAGGAAAGATACTTGCAATTCCAATTATCCACACAGAGATAGGATGGCAGCTATCTTGTATTAGGTAAATAGAATAAACTTGAATTAAACATCCAAGCACAAGTATAGAACAAAAAGAAGATGAAATCTGAACATGTAATGGAAAAAGAGCTTGTATTAATTGATAAGAACATGAGAAGCTTGAATACAAAAAGTGTCTAAGAGTCTCTGAATTTGAACCCTTTATTCTATAGTAGTCACATGATTTGTAGCCTTTACAAAATTTATTCTAGATCCTAAAAAAATGGATCAAATTTACTAAAAATAGACAAAAATAACTATTTGCTAAAAAATAGGAAAATATCCCATCTTTATTGTCAATCTCCATAACTCCAAAAATCTTCCTGTTCTTTGAACTCTTGAACAGCTGTAGTAGACAATGAAGTAGAATTTGATTTTGCCATTTGGAAGACAAGTCGCCCTTTATCAAAGTAGGTAGGGTATGTGACCTAATTCACCTCGCTGGCACCTTCAAAACTGAAATAGAGCCAAAATACTGATGCCTTTATTAATTTCCAACATTATAAATCATCCACGACGTGTTTGGATCATCAAAAGTCGATTCTATGCAAAGATATGCTTTTTTGCATTGTTCTACGCTTTCGGTGGCTAAGGAAGCAAACCTCTGGGCCTGTAAGCTGTCAAAATCTCTGTTTTCGGTGGCTAATGAACAGTTGCAGTGTTTGCCTAAGCTACCGAAAAGCCTATTTTAAAATTTAATCAAAATTGCCATCACACTTTACCCTAATGCTTTAAGGATTTGTGTTGACCCTTTGGTGTCTCTGCAACTTGTATAGGGTTTGGGATGGTAGAAACATCACAGGCTGCCTCTGGATCAAAAAGACTCATTGCTAGGGTTTCCAGCTTCTAGTGTGCTTGAGGTTGAGGGCCTGAATTCCTTGTTTGCAACTTTGACAACCTACTTTTCCTGTAGAGCCTAGTGTTTTCCTTCCTCAACCTGAGATTACTTTCCTCCAGCTTGGTATAATTCCTTTTCATTTCTTGAAGGGAGTCATACAATTCAACATTCCTTTTGGTTAACCTCCCATTGTTTCTTTTGATTTCTCTCTCCAAAAATTCTAGCTCATACCTCTGCCTTAGCAGCTTATTGATTTTCTGGGATCTAGGTTTGCTAGATGAAGTTTATGCTACTGGTTCACCTTGATCCTCCTTTGGTGTAGGTGAGGGAATATCCTCATGCCCTACCGCAACCTGATCTGCTTGGTTAGTTCCTTGTTCTTCTTCATCCTCGGAATCGTAGTAAGGTAGGTTGAAGACATTTTTTTCTTGTGTTGAAGCCTCCCCTTTCTCTGTCTTCCCACTAAAATCCAGGTTCCTTTTGGCCGTCTTAGTCTTAGGAGCTGGAGCGGCTTGATCAACCCTCTTAGTCTTAGGATATAGAGAGGCTTGATCAACTGGTATTGGAGAGATGGCCCTCCTCTTCCTCTTACCACTTATGGGAGTGGAGGACTTCTTTGAAGAAGACTTCCTTTTGTCCTCTAGCTGCAACTCTGTCTCAAATTCGTTCCAAAATAGGAAGTATGTCCAGGAAACATTTCTTCTTTGTAGTAGTTCAAGAACAATTAGCTTAATCAGTCCATGATGGGATAACCTGCCTGCAATCTTGGTTGGCTTGACTCTAACATGATGAGCCATTTTAGTCAGGATTTTGTAGAGGTAAAAAGAAAGGTTCAAGGGGCTCTTGCCAGTGAAATGATTCATTAACTTGAAATGGTATATCATTACCCTATTATACCTTCCCTCACAAGTTATGTAGACCAGAATTTCCTTCACCAGGTGTTGCCATTTTTCCTCAAGCCAAGATGTAGGGATGCTCTTCTTCCATACAATGTTTTTGTGCTCAGGTTTCAGGTAAGACATGAATTCTACATTCTTTGTGATAGTGGTTTTAAACCAGCTTTCACCAGTCCTTGGGAGCTCTGTCACTTCAGCTATCAGAGCTTCATCCACCTAGAATTCTTCTCTTCCAATCACTGCTTTTGAGCCATCAAAGGTAAGAACAAAGGCTTCTGCCACTTGCTAATGAGATCCCTGAATATTTTCACAAAACCTATAGCATCCTGAGTCCTTGAATAGCTGACATACCTCTGGGTGTGATTCAAGGTACCCAATATCACCCAGTTCCTTTCTTAGGGAAAGTCCTCCTCTCTTCATCTCTTGGAATGTTCTTCTGCACTTGCAAAACTGAAAATTCAAACCTTGGAGAAGACAATTACAGCGCAAGATTCAGGGGACCTTGTCCCAGTGAGGACACGTGCAAGGAATGAATTAAGGAAAGGGGGGGTGCTGATTTTGAGAGATTAATTGGCAATTACGACTTGAGCAAGGTGACGGTGTAACTTGATGAGACCCGCAACTAGCCAGTACAGGGAATGTAATCATTCAAACTGGCAACACAATGCTCGTCGTGGTTAAGTTACAGACCTGGGATAGGTGTAGGGAGGAGAGGGTTTGGTGCTTAGATAGGTCACCTCAATATCATAACAACCCCTCTTACCAACTCATGATTAATTGCAGATCTTGTCTTTTCGGTGGTTAATGGCTTGATGGTGGAGCTTTTCATGTTGATGGTTGCTAAGTGTGATGGATGGGCCAACTGCTTTAACTTCATTGTGCTTTCGGTGGCTAAAGTAGCCCTGAATTCTATTTTTAAGCTACCGAAAGCTGGGCTTTTTCGGTGGCTAATGAACAGTTGAGATGTTCTCCTAAGCCACCGAAAGTTGAGCTCTGAATATTTTATTAGAAAACAGAGTCAAAAGCATTCCAAACTTTATTAAACACCTCAATCCTTCACAACGATCCTTAAAAATCTTTAAAAAAAAATTTTGACCTCCTATCACTACACAATATAAATATTCTAAGTCTAATTTATTGAGGATTGATTTATTTAGGAGATAACACAACACACCACAACTTGACATAATTCTTCATATCCCTATGAAGATATGGATTAGATATGACTCAGACTGTTTAGGATGTTTTTAGGACCGTACAAAAACAACCAAGTAGACAAAGAAAACGAAACAAAAAGCGGTCTGGAATTGATAATTACAAAGTAATATGACACATAATGATTCTTATATTCATATCCAACCACTTATCAGTACCGAATTGAAAATGGGACTTTTAACATGGTAGACATAACAAATAATCCAACTACCTCTTAAATGTAGACAAGTTGATGTTTCACATCATCATGCTCTGCCACATATAAAAAATTTGTTCTCTCAACACAGCATCAAATTGAATAGATGATGAAGTATGGAACGTGAACAAAATTAAGTGAAAAAGTGAAACTCTCAAAGCTCTTATATTAACTCTCATCTACATAAATTCGAGGTCGTATTTCTCCATTTCCTGACTGCATTTAAAGATTAACTAGGTAGTTTCATTTACTTCTGAAATCAATTTGAAAGAACTAAAATGGTTAAAAATATGCCCTAGGATAGACTCTACACTAGATTCAGGTCGACCCAAGCAAGCCACCATACTATAAAGGTCCAAAAAATTAAGATTGAACAATGTTCACATGTTCTTACATATTTCCTTGTTTTGCTACCTTGGCACATGTATAATTATTCCATCCTTTTCAATAGCCTGTTGTTTGGCAATAAGATCACCCAACTATTTTAGCTCAAAGTGGTTATGTATTATAGTGTCCTCAAGTTCGAACAAATCTTTCTATAGATATATTGATTCTTCAACATTCTCATTTGTGTCACTACTCCATACATCCAACCAAGAGTGCTCATCATTAACTATTTTTTCAGCAAGTTTTACACTTAATTGAGATTCCTTCTCTATTAGATCCTTCCTTAGTTGGCACACCTCAACCTGAAGATTGTCAATCTTGCATTGATAATCTACAACATGGTTATCTACAGTAGCAACTTTTTTCTACATATTCATCTTGTCTCTATGGATTTGGTAATGTTTCATTTGCTTATTAGAGAATTCAACCTCCTATTTATCGATTTCTTAGGAGATATTTTAATCAACACTACCATCCACATCATAATGAATCAACACAATCTTGACAAAACAATGAATTTCTCCCAGGTCTTCTACAACCATTAGTCATACTAGGTCAACATTGGAAAGAGGTGTCAATGCATTTTATAATAAGTCTACCAAAGTTTGAAGGAAATAATGTCATCATGGTAGTGGTGGATAAACTCACAAATTTTTCCCATTTTCTCTCTCTTTCTCATCCTTTTAAAGCAAGTACAATAGCTACAACATTCATGGAAATAGTTCAAAATCTACATGGAATCCCTAAGATTATTGTTAGTGATAAAGATCTTATTTTTTATGGTGAATTTTGAACAAAAAAGTTTCCTTATCTAGATACTCAATTTGCTCACAACCCCTATTACCATCCTCAATCTGATGGGAAAACTGAGATTGTGAATAAATGTCTAGAAGGGTATATTTGATTCTTTGCATCTAATAGACAAACATAATGGGTCAAATGGTTTCCCTTGGTATAATGGTGGTACATAACACCATTCCATAAATCATCAAAAATGTCTCCATATATGGCATTTTATGGCTATAATCCTCCATCCATCACATCAACCTTGAAAGGGAAAGCTAAGTTTCAAGCAATGGAGGATCACATTTCCAACTATAATTGGGAGACAACTTGGGTATATCACAAATGGGATGAAACAACAAGCATATTAATGTCACGGTGAAAGGATATTTGGAGTGGGGAATTAGGTATTTTTAAAAATACAACCATACAAATTAATGTCCCTCAAACAACAAAAGAATGGCAATAAATTAGCAACCAAGAATTATGGCCCTATAAGGTGTTGCAAAGGATTGGAAGCATTGCCTAAAAATTTGAGTTTCCTCCATATTCATACATACATCTAGTCTTCCATGTTTCTTGCCTAAAAAAGGTAATCGGTGGCAAGATCCTAATATAAATGATTTTACCAAAGAATGATGGAGAAAAAAACATCATACTAGAACTTGAAACAATCTTTGAAATATTGATCAAGCAATTATGAAATCGAGCAATCAGTGTGTACCTCATTAAGTGGAAGAACTTGCTAATAGAAGAGGGGACATGGGAAGATGAGTTCTTTATGTAGAAACATCCACAGTTAATCAAGTGTTGAGGATAATATTTCTTTGAAGGGAAGGGCATATTAAGTTCTAGATATCGTGACATTATAGTTCTATTATTATATTGTTTTTTTCATTATTGGTCGGTTAGGACCTTGTTTGTAATTATACCCTTTTCCTCCTATATATACCAATGAGACATAGTTTTAGAGATCATCTCATGTTTTCTATTTTATATATTCTAATGGGAGGATCTTCCCTCAAAGAGGCTTATTTTCGATTCTCTTCAATTCATTCTCAATGTTTGGAGTTACTATTAAGTTTCTATTTTAATGTTAGTTTAAGAATTTGGTCGACCAACCAATCGGTTCCCTAAGATGGCCATCTTAACACCCTAAAAGAAGAGTATTATAGCAAATATTGTTGCTAAGCTATTTTTCAAGCATGTTTAGGTTCATTTTGGTCTCCCACAAACCATTATTTTAAATCAAGATAATAGGTTCCTAATTATTTTATGGTCTAACCTATAGTTGGTAATTGACAACAAGCTAACCAAATCGACTACCTTCCACCCCCAAATTGATGGACAAACATGGGTAGTTAACCAGATGATTGTGCATATCTCAAGAATGTGCAACTCCAAACATTCATGCACATGGGAGGAGATCCTTCCTTATGTTAAACATAGCTACAATGGAACCCTTCATAGCTTTTTTTCCACAACCCTTTTTAGGTGTTCTTAGGATTCCAACCATTATCTCAAATTGACTAGTGCCACCCCTTGCTTATATATAAGAATAATCCTCCCATGCTCAAATGAAGGTTGATTGGGCAACAAATTTGTTGAATGGATCCAGCATGTCCAACAACAAGTTCATAATATTTTATATAAATCCAGTGCCAAGTAAAAGTAATGCAACGATCAACATCAGGGTCCACACCAATTTGAAGAACTTGCCAATAGAAGAGGTAACATGAGAAGATTATTTTTTCATGCAAAAAACATCCACAGTTAACCAAGTGTCGAGGAAAACACTTATTTTAATGTGAGGGACGTATTAATCCATATATATTGTGACATTACATTTCTATTAATATATCTATGTTGTTTTAATTAGTCAATTAGGACCTTATTTGTAATTGATCCCTTTGCCTCATGTATATTCCAAGGAAAACCTAGTTTTAGAGATCATCTCATATTGTTTGTTTGATATAATATAAAAGGAGGATGTCTCCTTGAAGAGGCTTCTTTTTTATTCTCTTTATTTTGTTCTCAGGGCTTGGGTTTAATATTTATTTATATTTTATGTTATTTTGGGAATTTGGTCAAGTAACCATGGAAATGACTATGTATTTGTGCTTGTTGATCGGTTCTATAAGATGACCATTTTAACATCTTGTAAGAAGAACATCATAATAGAGGCCATTGCTAAGCTCTTTTTCAAGCGCGTTTCAGTTCATTTTGGGCTCCCACGGATCATTATTTTAGATCAAGAGAGTAGGTTCCCAAGCACTTTTTGGTCCAACCTGCAATCAATGATTGACAACAAACTGACCAAATCGATTACCTTTCACCCCTGAACCAATGGACTGATAGAGGTAGTCAACAAGATGATTGTGTATTTGCTAAGAATATACAATCCCAAACATTCATACACATGGGATGAGAGCCTTCCTTATCTTAAACATAAGTACAATAAATCCCTTTGTAGTTATATTGGCCACGACCTTTTTCAAGTGTGCTTGGGGTTCCAACCATCGACTCTAATTGATGTAGTGCTACCCATTCCATATACATAAGAAGAATCCTCTTGTGCTCAAATCAAGGTTGATTGGGAAACCAAATTTGTTGAATAGATCCAACATGTCTAACAACAAGTTTAAGATATTTTATAGAAATTTAATGGAAAGTGCAAGCAATGATATGATCAAGATTAGGCTCCACACAAATTTGAAGAACTTCCCAATAGAAGAGGTGACATGGGAACATAAGTTTTTCAAGCAAAAATATCCATAGTTAATCAAGTGTTGGGGACAACACTTCTTCAAGTGGGAGGGGCATATTAAGCGTTATATATTGTGACATTACATTTATGTTTTATACTATCGTTGTCTTTATTGGTCAGTTAAGACCTTATTTGTAATTGTACCCTTTGTCTCTTGTATATACCAAGGAGACATAGTTTTAGAGATCATCTCATATCGTTTGTTGGATATATTCTAAAAGGAGGATGTCCTCTTGAAGAGGCTTCTTTTTTATTCTCTTTATTTCATTCACAAGGCTTGGAGTTACTCTTTCTTTATATTTTTATGATATTTTGGGGATTTGGTCAAGTAACCATGGAAATGACTATGTATTTGTACTTGTTGACCAGTTCTCTAAGATGGCCATTTCAACGCCTTGTAATAAGCGCATCACAATAGAGGCCATTGCTAAGATAGTTTTTGAGTGTGTTTGGGTTCATTTTGGTCTTCCACAAATCATTATTTTAGGTCAAGATAGTAGGTTCCTAAGTACTTTTTGGTCCAACATGTAGTCAAATATCGATAACAAGCTGACCAAATCAACTACCTTTCATCCCCAAATTGATGGACAAATTGAGGTAGTCAATAAGATGATTATGCATATCCCTAGAATGTGCAACTTCAAAAATTCACACACATGTGAGGAGAGCCTTCCTTATGTTAAACATAGATACAACATATCCCTTCATAGCTATATTTTCCACAACCCTTTTCAAGTGTGCTTGGGGTTCTGACCATTAGCTACAATTGATGCAACACAACCCATTGCATATACCAAAGAAGAATCCTCCCATGCTCAAATCGACATTGACCAGGCAACAAGAAGTTCATTATATTATATTTAAAAAAACCAATGGCATGATCAACATCAGGATACACAAAATTTTTAAGTGGGAGATAAGTTATGGATGCATTTGTAGAAAGAGCACCTCACCTCCATTGGAAGCTCTGCCAACTCCAATTTGGCACTTACACCATCACCAAGGTTAGGTTGTGGGTCCCATGGAGGTATGATTGACCTAAGTGGATACTAGTCGGTTCCCATGGGGGGATGATTGATTTAGGTGGATACTAGTGGCCATATTAGTCCTTGACCAATATACCCAAGGCATGCCCAATCTATTGAACACCGACCACTATCAATCATATTACAATGGAGTTACTCATGTATGGAGTTACTCACATACTAATGCCATGGGTTACTCAAAACTATGTGCTCATAAATCACTAACAACAAACTAATACCACGAGTTACTAAAAACTATGTGCTTATAAATCACTAACAACAACCCATTTAACAAAATCAAGGTTATCTCAATCACTTGTTAACCGAGTCAATATTAGCCTAATGTTGATGATGAATTTTGCCGTCGACAATATTAGCCAACAAAGAGGTGCCAAGCTCACCCTCATGATATAAAAATTATCGCCATAATGCACAACACCAACCAAGTTACCTGCTTTATTTGCCAAGTCTAAAGAACTAGCCTAGTTCTCTAGAGAGCTTTAGATATTCTAGGGTTTCCACCATTGGGGGTCCTGTGGAATTTTTAATGAGATGCTTTAGTGGATGATGTATTTTCGACAATCCATGGTTCAATATGTATTATGTGTTGCAAAGTGAGAGGTTCTTTACAAAGAGAAGCATGTTTGAGACATGCGCCGAAAGTGATTGGCATGACATAATGATTTGGTTTGGTACTCACGTTTCATCTATTATAATCTTCTTTTATGCATCCAAAGACAACTATCCAATTTCTGCCAATTTTTTTGAAAGGTTACATATACACCACATGTTGAAGAAATTGTGATCATAGAGGGAAACTAAGTGTTTAGTATCTTACCCAAAAAATTCCATCAATGTATGTTCAAAGATTTCTTGTTTTAAGAATGTCAATATTCAACTAAAATCTACTGATATATGAAGCTTTCCAAGATATATTTTATGCAAATGAACATTCTAAGCAATGGAAATTCAAGAATTCTTGTGAAGACGCAGGCCTTAGATATAAGGATGATGAGATGCTTGCATATGTAGCAACTCAAATGCTTGTAGTATATTGTGTTGCTCATCGAGTACTAAGAGAGGCTACTGTATAGGTTTTTATTATTTTCCAAACAATAAAATGGATGATATCGATATCACTCCCAAATATGAGGTTTGAGGTTTTCCATCAAATGTATGCATGCTAAATTGGAATTGAAATAAAATCTATTGTTGTTGCATATGCTCGAAGAAATGCAGAAATCAATGGAATAAAAATTGCAATCTTGTTTGTGTTGAGGTCGAAGATATGATAGATTCATTATTGCCAAGCACTTTAGGAAAGTTGTTGATGTAGTTGATCCTCCACATTGTGGTCTCCATACTATTGTTGTCAAGACTCTAAGAATCCATCATTGCTTGTGTCGTTTAGCCTACATCTCAAGTAATCCAAAGACACTACTTACTAATACAATCGAACTTTATGTTGGATTTTAAGATATAACAGTATAAATTTATTCATTTGCAGTGGAAACAAAAATAAGATCACTAAAATATAACCATGTACAATTTACAAAAGACACAAATATTTCTCCTTTGGGAAATCTTTCTAAGGAAGAAAACCCAACAACCTTCCTTACTCAACGAAATAGATTAATATACAAAATACAATAGATGTACAATAAAATATAAAACCCTATAAAAGTCTTCTACTATATTTGTCTTCTATGCCCTGCACTTGTGCATAATATCAGCTGACTTGAGCAAGAATTGGATGCCCAAATAAGTGAGAAGACACTTCTATTTATACTTATTTGATCGTTAACCCTTCAATATTTGTTGGGGCCAACTGGCACATTTAATATAAAATAATAATAAAATATTATTATATATTTAAGTCAAATTGAGGATGAGACCTTCCAACACCACAAACACCAACACTCCCTCTTATCTAGGAAAGTATCATCATGTCGGAAGACATATGGATGTCATATGAACATCACAACATATGTTGAACATCTCATCATCATAAGGAAGGTCCTCAACACAACTCAGTCCGCCGAGAAGGATCACGTAGGAGAGTCAACTCCTTCTCTCTCCCTCTCAAGGGAGAGTCACAGCATTCTCCTTGTCTCAAGGAGAATGTCTCATCAATGTTATAATCATCATCACTCCCTCTCAATGAGGGAGGAATTCTTCACCACTCTAAGCCTTCCATAGAAGTACATAATCACCACTCCAATCCCATCATGGAAGTACATGAACTAGGCATATATATCTCGAGTCTTATTTAACTCCTTTATGGGCCCCATCCACCAAGGTCTCACTAGAGGAATATTGCATGATGTCTACACTTCAAGTCTCCTTTCAAGACTCTATCTAGAGATTCTCCTTAGTCAATAGACCAACCAAAGAATCAGCTCTATGATGGAATCCCCAATTTTATCACTTCAAGTCTCTTCTTAAGACTCTACCTAGATCTTCTCCTTAGTCAAATTATCAACCAGAAAATCGACTCTATGTTATCATCCCTGATGTTAGCACTTCAAGTCTCTTCTCAAGACTCTAGGTGGAGCTTCTCCTTAGTCAAAATACCAACTAGAGAATCAAATCTAAGCTAACATCCCAGGTACCAAAGGAGTAAGATGAATTCAAGGGCTATTCACCATTATCCAAGGCTCCATGAATGAATATATGCTCAATGCTATCAATTCTGAGAGATATCTCGTCCAATGTAGTTGCTTCATATACTCTGGCGCTTAGAGGCATTAAAGCCCTTGCTAGGGTTAAGATATGATCTACTCTTCTATCAATATTAGGGGTGTGTGGGCACTCCATAAACAATTGTCCCTCCAACAATTCATGGAACGTATCAAACCTGATGTTGTCTTCCTACAAGAAATTATGGTCTTTGGGGTGAAAGCGACCAAGTTCTTTTTTAGTATTTTGAAATATTGGGAGGTGGTCTATGTGGATGACGTGGGTTTGTCGGGCGGTCTACTTGCAGCATGGGATCCATGTAGGGCTAAGCTAAATTCCTTCTCTGTTACTGCAAAGAGTTGTTCTAGGATCAGATAGAGTCACGGGGGTATATTTAATCTCCCAAATTTGGTGTTGGTCGGTGACTTAAATTTTACTTGTGTTTATGCCAGAAATTGTTCCCAGACTACAAGAGAACAAGGCAACACAATCTCAATAATCTCAATAAAACAAAATAGGGTTTTTTAAGGTTTTTTGGTTGAGAAGTTTGATGACAAGAGGGAATGCATTCATAAATCAAAATAAACACTAAATCATAAGCATAGAAAGGTTGAGATGCATAACATAATAACCATAATCCAACAGAAAACAACACTGAGATTCACCCACAAATGGCAAGCATTCCAAGTATAAAAACTTTAAACAAGCAATGAAATTACCAGCTGAGTAACTAAAACAAGTTATAAATGAAGCCAAAGGACAAACTGAAGGGCATATAGATCATATATTTCATAATCAGTCTTTCAAATACACATAAGAGTCTTTTACTTAGCTTATAAACAAGTCTAAAGACCTCCTCTTGCCAACCAAAAAATCAAACCATTTGTCTTCTTTGAGACTTACACTTATACCATTCTCCAAAATTGGTTAAGGAACTGAACCCTAACTATTTTTTTAGTCTACCCATTGAATAGTTTCATCTAAATAATATTTACAAAAATAAAGTAACTTTCAAACCTAACTAATAATTGATTATCTTAACAAACTTTACAGATCCTTAGCTACTTCAGCTAACAAGGCAATCCCTTCTAGGGCTTGAGATTTTCTTCACTTCAATTGATCTGCCTCCATATCTGCAGTCTTCCTCATTAGTTCTTCATTTTGCTGTTGCAGGTCCTGGATGGTTTGATTCAACATTGTGAATTGACCTTCTGTATTCCTCTTCCTTTTCAATGCTTCTCTTGAAACTGCAATCAGCTCCTGATAATGGCTATTTACCTCCTCCAAATCCTCTCTGAGCCTTCTATTTGCCATGACTAAGCCATCATTAGTCTCCTGCATGTACTCAACCTGATACTTATATTGTTTTACACTTCTTTGTAAATTCTCTTTTTCTGAATCAAAGGTTTTATTTCCTGCTATGGTTTGCATCTCATTTGGAAGCCATGGAATATTCAATCTCTTATAAATTTCTTCATCTTCTGGTAACAATTCTGTAGGTGTTTCAGGAAAACCTAGGTGTTCTTCACTCTCAGCTTTACATGGAACCTTTTCCTCGACCATCACCTTCTTTTATGAGTAAGAACTCTTTATTTCACCTTGTTGTTGTTCCTGCAACATCTGACTTCGTACCTCTAGAAATATATTAGATATTTTAGTATCAGTCAGGACAAACTCTCTTTTTTATTCAATTGACCTTTTACCCTTACTGTGATCTTTATCATCATTCAATTTTTCCTCAGATAAGAATAATCTATCACTGTTACTCTTTCTTTGTTCAATTTAGGATTCAACAACTTCTTCATATTCATTCTGAGTTTATTTCTAGGTATGGTTTTAGGTCTCCACACAAGAGCAATCTCCCCCAACATTTTGAGAGTCTTACCCTGATGGGTAACTGAGGCAAACTCAACAACTTTTATTTTCTTTCTTTTTGGTAATGCTACCTCATCACCCTGGCTGTGAAATTCCTTCTCAATACAAACCCTAGTTGCATCAGTGACAGGGATTTTATCATCATCAAATAGGCATTTCTCATCTTCTGATAAAACTGCGACAGGACTTTGTCTTTGTACTTTGATCTCTTCTTTTTCATCTCACATTGTCTCTGCAGGTACAACATTCTCCACAGAATTTGTCTCTGCAGGTACAACATTTTCAACAGTCTCAACTTCCTTGATATCTGATTGTAAATTCTTGCTCTCATTGTCATTAAGGTGTTGTTTAGATTCAAAGTCTTCATTTGCATGATCTGAAACTTCCTCTAATTTAACCCTGTCTTCATCCTTGACCTTTACCTTTTGCCTGAGCTTTCTGATCAAAGTCTGCCCTTTATCAGCTTGTCTTCTGTGAGACTGTCCTTCTTGATCATTTTGAAAACCTGACCAAAAAATGAAATACTCCCAAGTCTTTCCCCTACTCTACAAAACAATTTTTATGATGAGTTTGATGAGTCCATGATGGAAAATAGACTGCTTAGTATGATTTTGGTGCTCCTTAACCCTGCATGACATCTTTTGCAGACTCTTCAGAAAGAAGAAGGGTAAGTTCATCTTGGACTCATCACTGAGATGCTGAAGAAATCTGAAGTGGTATTTGAAAACAAAGGCATATCTACCCTCACAGGTAATATAACTCTGTAAAACTTCAATGGGATCTATCCATTCATGTTTGAAGTTATGAATTGGTACACCTTTACCCCAATCTGCAATTACACCAGGAAGTAAGTAATTTTGTGCATTGAAGGTGAATGGAACCTTCTTAAACCATAATTCTCCCTCTTTCAAGATGCATGTTGCCTCAGCTACCAACTCCTTAGTCATTCTGAATTGTAAAGTATCAAAAGACACAATGTCTTTATCATAGCATTGAGCAAATTTATGAGACACTTATGCATGATATCCATCAATATTTTTGAAAAATGTCAACCATCTTGCATTTGAAAATTACTCTGCACATTCTGGAAAATTGTCTACCCAGCTTAGGTCAGTGGGCTTAGCTCTATTTGTTTTTCCACTTTTCTTCATATTCACTATGGTTTAACAGCACCTGTCGATATCCCACAATCTAACTATATTCAAATCATAACAGTATGTCCTAACACACAGTTCAGAAATCTTTTGTGCCAAATTACAATAGTCTGACCCAATCACAGAGTTCAGGGAATTCCAACAAGTTCTGCTTTGAATTTTACTATTTTAAATGATGAATACTTTGAATATATTTGTTAATAATTCATCATTCACAGTGTATTAGGTGAAAAACTCATATTTCTACTTCGAATTTTATCCTTAAGAATTTTATCAGAAAATCCCCAAATTAAGAAAACCCTAGCAATGACACGTGAGCTACCTGTTCAGAAGACCAATACGAGCACTGGAATGCAATCACTTCAATGGTTAAATGTCGAATTTCACGTTCCACCTGTCTCTAACTGTCTAGACCACTTCAAACAGTCACTGCTGAAAATCCCTAATTCCTCATTCAGTTGAAAAATCCTGATTTCTCAGCAGTGTCTTCTCACCACGACCTTCAATATCCTTCATGTCCTTCAGATAAGGAACATACTCCCGAAAAACTCTGTCTCATTCTACTCGTTGTCATCATTCATCCTGCTCTGCATATAATCACCACAATCTACCTCTTATGATGATCATCCACCTGTTTCAATGATAAAACTATGCAAGACACGTATCAAATGCATCAAATGATATGATTAACACCTCGGAGACAAGACACCTGAAAAATCGAACTGAAAAAATGAGAAATATGAAAAATTGGACACCCAAGTTTTAGCATTCACGACTTTCTTGTAGCGCTCTAGTGTATCAATTTTGCTCTTGCGCTACAAGAAAGTCCAATCAAATAATTTCACATCATTAGGCCACTAATTAGGATTAAAACTTGGTTTATGTGTTCAAGCTCGACCTTAGTGTCATTTATAAAACTTATTTAATCCATATATGCCTTGTAAAACCCTTTAATAATGAAATCAAAGCAAAATTTATAAAAGTAGGCTTTAAAAATCAAAATCATGAAAATTAAAAGTTTGAACTCAAAATTATCTTTATAAACAAAATTTCCTAGAAGTAAAAATACTAGCAAGGTTCAAAAACATAAATAAAAGCATAAAACTAAGGAAGATAAAATCATGACCTAACATCTGGGAAAATTAATGAAAAATGGGGGCAGAAAGCAAAACAGGATCCTCTTAGCACTTACTTTGCAAAACTTTTTGCGAGGGATGAGATGGTGGACGTTGAACCTCACCCTATTTTCCCCACATGGAGGAATGGCAGACTGGGGGACAATGAGATTTCCAAAAGGTTGGATAGATTTTTCCTTAGTAACACTCTGATTGATAAGCTAGATAAATATAGGTCCTGGGTTGATCCTAATAGACTCTCAGATCACTACCCAATCATCCAAATTGCGGTGGGGGGTGCAATGCTCAAGAGACCTTTTAAATTAAACCATGAATGGATGAAGGTGGTGGGTTTTAAAGAGTTGGTGAATCGGGTCTGGAACTACACATATGACTCAGACCTACTATCCCCAATGGAGCTAATAACAAAGAAGTTAAAAGTGCTAAAGTCCGAAGTCTTCTTGTGGGTCAAAAATAGAGTTGAGTCGGATAAAAAGGCCCTTTGCATAATATAGAAGAAAATCTATCATATCTCCATGAATTTCACAAAGGGCATACTTGTGCAATCAGAGGTTGAAAAGTTGATGAGTCTTGAACATGATAAGTTGAACATCTCAAGGATCGCAAATAAAAAATCTAGACTAAAGAGTAGGATCGCCTGGATGGAAGCAGGCGATAAAAACACAAAGTTTTTCCACCAATATGTAGAACATTGAAGGAATATTAATATTGTTTGGCCATTGAAGGATGATGAAGGGATTCAGATCTCGGATCAAAGGGAGATCTCTCATTTGACTCGCTCACATTTTGAGTCTTTTTACAAGGCTGGTGGAAACATATCTGTTGGGGAACATATAAATGTGATTAAGGAATAACCAATATTCTTTTCAAATGCTTACGATGAAGAAATATTTCTTCCTATATCGATGCAGGAGTTAAAAGAGGTCATTAAATTAATTGTGCGGTCGAAAAGCCCCGACCCGCATGGATGGACTATGGAACTATTCTTGGATTGCTTCGATGAGATGGGCCCGTATCTATTAAAAGTGGTTGAATACTCTAGAGTAAGGGGTGTTATATCGTGTGCTATTAATTCAACATTTGTTGCTATGATACCAAAAAAATCAGAGTCTAGAGAATTGGGGGACTTTCATCCTATATCACTCTGTAATTTTGTTTATAAAATCATTGCAAACATAATTAACCAAATCATGTCTAGGTATATCTTGGATGAACAGTTTGGTTTTTTGGAAAACATATAGATCCTAGAGGTTATTGGGGTCACTTAAGAAGTTTTCCATAGCATCAAGCACCAGAATATGAAAGCCTTTTCCCTTCAGTTGGAATTAAACAGGGCTTATGACTTTGTTCAATGGGGTTTTATTCGTCTTATTTTAATTCAAATTGGTCTTCCTTACAGAGTGATGAAGTGGATTATGGGTTGTGTTTCTTCGGTGTCATATGATTTTCTTGTTAATGGTTGCTCCACTAATTTTTTTCCAGCAAAATGGGGACTACGAAAAGGATGCCCCCTCTCTCCCTTACTCTTCCTTTTAGTTATTGAAGGTCTCAACAGGCTGATCAACAAGTCTAAAGTGGATGGGAACACTACATGTATTAGTATTAGTATTAGTAGGGGACTATCGATTTCCCACCTTCTTTTTGTTGATGACATCATGATTTTTGGCTCGAGATCACTTATTGAGTGGTGTTCTTATCACTCTTTAATTATGAATTTCTATTATGTTTTAGGGTTGTCCATAAACATATCAAATTCAACACTATTATAGTATGATGTTGGTCTAGCCTATTTGAGTGAGATCAAGGATCTCTTCCAGGTTCAGGTTCTTCCTCTAATAGTTGGTACCAAATGTCTTGGGTACCATATCAAACTAAATGGGTATAGAGCTGGAGACTGGCTCTGGTTATCAAAAATATTTGATAAAAGGATCAAACACTGGTGTTGGTGTTGACTTTCCCTCAGTGGGAGGTTGATCCTGGAAAAATATGTACTTACCAATCTTGTTGTTTACTATCTCTCGCTGAGTAAGGTCCTGAAATATATCATCAACAAAATCAGGAAAAAAACTATGGGATTCATCTGGTTGAGTAACCTTGAAAAGACCAAATTTCATCTAGTTAACTGGGACATTATAGCTAGGCCCGTAGACGAAGGTGGCTGGGGCCTGAAAATTTTGTTTCATTTCTCCCTGACTTTAAGAGCTTGGATTTTATGGTTGGCTTTAATAAGTGGTAGCATGTGGTCGAAGGTTTTACATGGTAAATATTTTAAGAGATTTTCCCTGATTCAATGGATCCGCTACAAGAAGAAAAGTTGGAAGGGTGTATCAAACTTTTGGGCGGGTTTATTGGAGGCTTTTGTGATTTGTGGGGATTGGCTTTCCTGGAATATGGGAAATGGTAGAGATATTCGGGTGGGGGAAGACCCTCATTGGGGGACCAAAAAAGTACCCTATTTCAGTTGATTTACTTTATCTCCTTCACAACAAGGGATATTACACTTTTAACCAACTCTCTACGCTGTCATCAAGCGATATTTCCTCACATGGATGGATCACTACTCCTTAGTTGGGTCTTTGTGGTCAAATGGGACTAGAATGGACTAAATATATTGTTGGCCTACATGATGGTTCGATATCTATGACTGATGAATCAGATGCCCTTATTTGGTTATACAACAAATCCTCTGGTGATGTCACTGCCAAACTTGCCTACCAGTTATTATTCGATGATACTCCTCATATTAAGTAATGGTGGCACTCAACGTGGTCTTGGAAGGCTCCATATAGGATACTTATCTTATATTGGATTGTAATGGGGAATCACCTCTTGACATGGGATAATATTATGAAGAGAGGTATGATCGGTCCTAATATATGTTCTGTGTAGGTAGGCGGAAGAATCTCACTTCAATATTTTTGTATCTTGTCACTTCACTATTTCTGTATGGTTACTCGTTGCAAAAATTCTGAATAGCCCACTTGGTTGGATGGGAAACTCCCTTTATGACTATTTTCAAACTTGGAAAACCCTAGCTCCATCCTAGAAGTGCCTGTGTGGTCCCTGCCTTGTTTTATTTTGTGGGAAATTTGGATCTGTAGAAACAAATTGATATTTGAAAATGTTTACCCGATCTCCCTCTCCATTTGTTTGAAGGGTCTAATTGCCTTTCAGAATTACTGTAATGTGGGTGCATTAAAAGGTCCAGCCCAGGAAAAAACTAGAGTTGGAGTTGCACTCCTCCCATCTAACAGACCTATGGGATATTTTGACGGTTCTTCTCAAAGATATTCTACATTTTGTGGGGCGGTGCGCTCCTTCAGTTGGATCCACATCATTATTATAAGCTCTGGATGTGTTGTGGCCAAGGATCCAACACCAAAGGAGAGCTCCTCTCTCTTTGGCTTCTCTTGCAATTCTCTTGGCGCCTTGGCTTGGACAATTTTCAAGTTTTTGGTAACTCACAAGTCATTATCGGTTGGGAAAATAACATTCATGGGATAAATATCCTTGCCCTATCAGCTTGGCTTCATAAGAATAGGTTGTTGATCAATCTCTTCCATGTTATATCTTTTGCTTACATCTACATGGAACAAAATGTCTTGGCTGACTTATTGTCGAAGAAGGCTTTTTTAGCAGATGCAGGTTCTTTTTATTTTCAATTCTGGCAACATGGTTCTCTCACTTCGAAAGGTCGTGTCCACGCCATTTTTTGATATTTGAGTTATGGCCCTCGCTTGTTGACTATTTTTTTTCAGGCTCATTAACGCTCTAGACTATCACACTATGCTTGATGTTTCTCTGTCTTTTTTTACTCAACTTCTTCTTTGGGAACTATTTTGGTTCTCAGTACTATGTTTTGTGACTATTTTATGTGTCTTATCTGGTCCATCTTCTGGCCGTATTTTATATTTTCAAATTATCATACTTATACTTAAATAAAATATAATTTTTTTTCCTAGAATAAAAAAGGTATGTTGGTGTAATAACTTTTCATTTGTTTTTCTTATTTTTTCATTCATTTCATTTTATTTTTTTCAAGAAGATTTAATAATATCGTTGATAATAGTTACTCTCTTTTAGCTTACACAGAAATGGAAAGTTAAATTTGGTTTACATTATTAAAGGTAGATTGAAAATCTTGTAACCTTTTTATTTTAAACTTGATCATTTCTTGAATGATGTAACATACCCCTTATGTGAGTCCACGGCTATGCATGGTTTTGAAAGCAAAGTTATTTCTTGGGAAAATTTATGAAGTGTTTTTATCAATAAAAAGAAATAATTTTGGCTCACCGATTTATCCTTATATTTTGGCTTTGTGTTTTTATCAATTTTGTTTATCCTTATATTTTAGCATTTTAAAACCTTTTATTGTCACTTACATGGCCTTCATATGGTTACATCTATATGGATGGGGAAGTTTATTTTTACTATCGTATTTTGTTTATTTCTTTTTAGATTGATCTTTTTAATATATCTAAGTTATTTATTTACTTTGTTTAAAGTTTTTCATGATTTAATTTTTAAATTTTTTAATCAATCTAATTTTTTTTTCCTCGGAAAAAATTCATAATTTTATTTCAAAGTTTGAACAAAATTACATTTATACATGTAGTAGGATCACTAAGGATCCCTACATTGTCTTTAAAATCTGTCACCATATCACACAAAAATCACATAAAAATACCAGCCTGTAAACATCATCTAAATGTAACACAGCAAAAAGTATAAACATTGCTCATAATCCTGTCACATAATCATGTCACAAAATCTGATCCTGAACCAGTTCATTTGCTCATAACAGCAAAATCATAATAAAAAACCCATCCTGTAGTATCTCAAATACTGTCCCTGTCAATAAAATTAGCATCTCAACGCATAGATACTGTCCAAAACTGTATGCATCTATCCTCCTGTAAAAAAGCAATAACTACATATCACTGTAGCATCACGATACCACATCAAATAGTTATATTGTCCCAGACACTGCACATATATTGCTGTCAGCAATACCAAATAAACTATAAGCGTAATATAGATATGTTTATCAAAACACAAGGAAAAGTCCCAGCTGTTTGAACCCTTTCACACGATCCTGATTCCCAACCTGTCATAAACTCTGGCCAGTCACAAAAATAACCCGTTCATTTGTTTTCACAAAGCAAGAAACTGTCACTAGATAGGCATCGATAAGCTGAAAGCCTATCCCATCCAGAATTCCAATTAAACAGAGTCCTCAAAACCTGTAGCAGCCCAATAACCACAGCAGAATATTTATACTGTCCCATACAGTTAATGCAACATATATATTGTCAATGCTAAGCCAAAATTAAATCATTAAAAGGCTGATGATAATAGTTGAAAGAACCCTCGCCAGAGTGTACAGTTATCCTCCATATGCCATAGACTAAATGCCACTGCGTCGCTTCCTTGGATAACTGATCAGCCACCCCATTCCGTTCCCTATAGACATGAGTAAAGGAAATAGAATTAAAATGTTGTTTTATGCGTAAAACCTCCTCCAGAATGGGTAAAAGTATTATCACATGGTACTGAACAGTCTCTTTTGCCCATTCAATAATTAACATAGAGTCACCAAAAACCTGTAATGACAAACACCCCTGTTCCAAAGCAAATAAAAGCAAAAGTCTGAGTGACATTAATTCAGCATAATTGTTTGTTCCCTTCCCTAATCCAGCCGAAAAATGAAAAAAATGTGACTTAGATTTGTAAAGAACTCCACCCCCACCACAACTCAATTGCCGATCTTGAGAAGCTCCATCAAAGAAGCCCCATGGAAGTGTTTTTTCTATCAATTCCTCTCGCACAGGCCTATGCTTGTGAATCTTCTCAGGTTCCCTGAAATGTTGTATTATGACAACAATTTTAGCCACAACAGACTCCATTGGAGTTCGACAGTCCTGAAAAATTGTCTTGTTGCGAGTAATCCATATCCCCCAAGCAAATATACATGGAACATCTCGGAGATATTTTTTTTCCAGACCACCAGTTTTGAAATGCAAGGAGAGCAGAATCTCCCTGCCAACCCCCGATGAAACCCAACTGTTTACCCACTTCATTCCATATAGTCTGAGAATAACTACATTGTACAAAAAGATGATGAATAGTTTCCTCATACTTCCTACACAGTGCACAAAAGCCAGGACCTTCAAGAAATATTTTTTGTAAAATGTCCCATGTTGGAACTTTATTTTCCAATATAGCCCAGAAGAGTAACTTTGCCTTACCCGGACATTTTAGCTTCCACAAATGTTTCCACCACCAAACCATTTCTCGATTATGATCCAAAACATTGAGCTGAATATAACCATGTTTAGGAGTATAACAGCCTGAAGGATGATAGTCCCAAATCAATTTATCCTCCCAATTAGTCAGTCTGATATTTGAAACCCTTAACTGCCTTATATATCCCTCCCATACCTCCAGCATATCATTTTGAATGTCAAGTCCCTGAGCACTAATCAGCCTTGATGCCATAATGAAGAATTTTCCTTATCCTCAATATCAGCAATAAAATGAAACCCTCTAGTTGCCAAGTATAATCTCAGCACCTCAGGAAGGACACCAGCCCTCCCACAGCCTACCCAGGGATCAATCCCGATTCGAACCATTCTCCCATTACCAATTCTCCACACCAAACCTGAACCAACCAGATCAAAATGTTTTATCACTGCTTTCCAGACCACTGAACAATTTGTCCAATATTTGTCCACCAACCTAATCCATTCAATGAGAGTCAAAGGAGCAATATATTTATGATACACCACCCTATTCCAAAGACTCTGTGTATGTATAAGTCTCCATGAGACTTTTGCTCCTAAGGCCTTTGCAAAAAGGAAAATATTTTTTAACCCCCACCCTCCCAAAGCTTTTGGAATAGCAATTTTCTCCCACCTCACCCATACCAAATCCCGATGATCATTCTTACCTCTCCAAAGAAAAGAAAAACATAATCTGTGAATCTGTTCAAGAATCCCCTGAGGTATCCAAGCAAAAGACATCCAGTAGACAGGTATCGCTTCTAACACAGATTTTACCAGAACCAGCCTCCCAGCCCGAGAGAGCCATTTATGACTCCAACATTGAAGTCATTTTTCCAGTTTTGTCAATAACCAGCACCAATCTGCCTTCAGGTAAGAGTTAGGTTTTAAAAAAAACCCCAAATACTTTAACCCAGCATCCAAATCCATAATTCTAAAAGACAAACACAGAGCAATTCTATTTGTCTCCTGCTCAGACAAATTCGAGCATGATATAGTGGATTTTTCAAAATTTACCACCATGCCCGCAGCAGCTTGAACAAGGGATAATCCTTCAGATACCTTATCAATATCCTGACTTGAACCATTAGTGAAAATCAAAATATCATCAACAAAAAGGAGATGTGTAATATACAAAACCTGGGAAATGGCAGTACCACGAAAAGTCCCTTCTGCTTTGGATGCCAATATAAAGCGGCTAAGACCTTCAGCAACAAGTAGAAACAAGAGGGGAGAAAGAGGACAACCTTGTCTAAGACCCCTTCCCGCATGGAAGAAAGGGCTAGCAGCACCATTTATGAGGACTGCAAAACTCACCGTACTAATACAAGCCATAATCCATCTCACAAATTCATAACAGAAACCCAAATGAGTAAGCAGCATCCTAAGATAAAGCCAACTGACCCGATCATAAGCCTTGGAGAGATCAATCTTGATCACTGCTCCTTTCTGTTTCTAAATTTTCAAAGTATGTAGGCCTTCCTGAGCTACTCCAATAGCCTCATGAATTTGACGACCCTCCAGAAACCCAAATTGCTCACTAGAAATATGTTGAGACAAAACAGATTTGAATCTCTTTGCAATAACCTTAGAGATAATCTTATATAAACAATTGCACAGTGAGATGGGTCTGTAATCCTCAAAATTTGCAGGTTTATCTACTTTTGGGATAAGAGCAATAAAAGTAGTATTGAGCGGGCCATGTATAAACCCAGCCTTTCGAGATTCCTTAACAACTGACAAGAGCTCCTCCCCAAAGAAATCAAAGAAACCCAAGAAAAATTCAACAGTCCAACCATCAGGCCCCGGACTTTTATCTTTTTGAAA
The DNA here is from genome assembly GCA_001517045.1 of Pseudotsuga menziesii. NCBI lineage: Eukaryota > Viridiplantae > Streptophyta > Pinopsida > Pinales > Pinaceae > Pseudotsuga > Pseudotsuga menziesii. The sequence continues at coordinate 314,477 of LPNX011182917.1, forward strand.
TGAGTGAAGTACCCGAGACAACTCCTCCATCAAAACTTCCCCCATCAAGCTCCTGTTTTCCTCCTCATCCACAAATCGGGGAAAGAGTTGTGCCACCCGAATGACCTCAGCAAAATTAGCTCCAGGTTGAGCAGAGAACAAATCCCCAAAATACCGAACACCCAAATCAGCCAGCCCCTCAAAACTGGACACCTGTACCCCTTCAGCCGAAGACAAATCCCAAATGGAATTGGAACATTTTCTCCCCTTAGCAAAAGCTTGAAATTTTTTTGTATTCTCGTCACCACATTGTAGCTAGATTGCTCTGCTCTTCAACCTCCACATTTCTTCTCGCTCACAGAGAATCACATTCTACATCTTTTCCAAAGAAAGGAGAAGATCCTTAGACTCTTCATCCAAAAACCCCATCCCCCGACTATGAAGCAACCTGTCAATATCCAACTCACAGTTCCTCAAGTTCAGATCATCAGTCACCCTCTTAGCATGAGCCCAAGAGATAGTAGCCTCCTTTAAGCGTTTCAAATTTTGATAAAAATGTACCCCTGCATGCTCCAGAGAGTTTTGTGGACGAGGATTCCACAACTCCTTAACCAAAAATTGAAAACCCTCTTCTTTCAACCAGCTGGAATTAAATTTGAATGGACTTGGGGGCTTCCTCTGATGACCCCTAAATTCCAGAAAAATAGGACAGTGATCAGAAATCCCTCCTGTCTCTACCCACTGCCTAACAATATCCACACCAAGAGCCAAAGATTCAGCCACCAAAAACCGATCTAATCTCTTGGCTACCCTTTGTTCCCCTGCTCACTTATTTCTCCAGGTAGGGACAAGCTTGGGCGGGAGTATGTCCAGAAGATCCTTCCTCGCAAAAGCTTGAATGAAAAAGTTTTTCAATACATCCGGAACAGCTCTAGGCCCCCATACCTCAGAGGCTCCCAATGTAAGATTAAAGTCTCCTCCCAAAATTACATCAGAGGCATCAAATAGGTCCATAGTTAACAATGAGTCCCAAAAGATTGCTCTGTTCAAATATGGCCCATAGATGTTTACAATCGTGAGGGTCTTCCCAATTTCAGAGTCCCATACTTCCAACCCCACACCAGAATTAATGCCCCAAAAACAGTCACATCTGCAGCTTTGAACCTTCCACCCCGAGGCCAAACCTCCAAAGCGGCCCCTTGCATCCACAGCCACAAACTTCCAACCAGAAAGAAAAGTTTCTAAAACCCTAACAACCTCCTCACTACCTCCCAAAGTTTCCTGTATTAAAATAACATCCGGCTGATTTAACTCCACCAGCCTTTGAAGAGACGTTTTTTTGAGGGGACTCGCCAAACCCCGACAATTAAAGGACATTACTTTCATTTGGGAGACCCCTCCTGGGCTTTGACTGCTCTAAGTGCCCATTCAATTGAAGATTGTTTTCCCATCCCTAAATCCACCTTTGCCCGATCTTTTGCTATGGACAAAAGGGATTTTCCACCACGACCTTTCCCCGTCACATGCAAGGATAAATCAGAAAGACCTTTCCCCCCCGACCCCTCAAAGGATATCTCCCTACTTCTAAGGGCATATCTGATACTTTTTCCTTCAGAACTGGAAGAGGAATTAGTAGAAACAATAGAAGGGGAGAAAGCACAATCAGTGGACGGCATTGGACAAGAGACAACCGGATAATGGAAAACCGGACTAGCTAAAGGAGACCCAGTAGACAAAACACCCCCCAAATCAGCAGAGACAGTAAAAGGAGAAACAACAGTAGAAGGACTAAAAGACATACCCACAAGATTCGATGATGAAACCCCTCGAATGGTGTCCTACTCTGAAATCGATCTGGTTCCATCCTGATATGAAGAGACCAAAGCATGTTCCCACATCCCCTGTCTGTCAGCAATTATTCCCCCAGTGTCCTTCTTGGCATTGTCCACCTCGCACAAAAGCCCATCTGATGAAATTGGTTGTTTTCTGGAAGAAACCTTTATCACTGGTTCGATGGCCACTGACCTTCCATCCAAAAGCCCATAATTCTTAACCCCCACAGCAACAGTAACCCCCACCTCCTTAGGAGCATCAATCCCATCCGAAATCAACGGTTTACTGGTCTTAAAAGGAAGTGGACAGCTAGCCACCAAAGGACCATATGAATGACAATGGTGACACCTGAACGGCACACCCACATAATCAAGAATTTGAACAAAATCTCCATCCTTCGTCTCAACCGTGATCTCTGAGGAAAGGCCAAGACGCAGGTCGATCTTAACCATAATTTTTTCCACTGTATATTTACCAGTCTCCATAAAAGATAAATCAGCACACACATATTCTCCCAAAAAAAATTCCAATTTCTGCAAAGCGTTTCTCATTCCATAAATGCATAGGGAATCCTGGAAGTTTTACCCACAGGGGCTCCTGATAAATCTTCTCTTTTTGTGAGTCAAAAAAGGGTGTCCATCATTTCATAACAATCGGAATCCCTTGCATAGTCCACTACCTTTCCAAGACAGCATCTACCTCCCTTTTACTGTGCATTATGAAAGAAAACTAGCCTTTGGTTAAGACCCGAATTTCAGGGGCAGAATCCATCAAAGTTTTCCACTGCTCATCCGCCCATCGCCGAAGGAAACCACGGCCAAAAATTTTACCCCGGACATGCTCAACCACTGCAATCATGGACATATCCTCAACCTCCTCCATCGTCACATCAACCCCCAGCACTAGTTTGTCCCTGCGCTTTCTGTTTTTTACAGCTTTAGGACCTTTGGATAATCCCTTCGTCGTTGTCCTCCCATGATTAGGGGCTAAAAAAGATTCAGCCTCAGGTTCATGGCCTCCCAACACCGCCACCGCAGGTCCACTGGAGGATATAGCCGCCCTAGGTATCTCCCCAGTGCCATTACCTTGAGCCGAATCTAACCCCTGACCAGCTTCAGACACCACCGAAGCCCCCACTGAGAAGGAGCCAATATCACCCACCAATCCCTGCTGCTGAAAACCACCTCCAAAAACAGGAGAAAAACCCTCCACTGGGAATTCCAAAGATAATGCAGGGAAATTTGTAAAATAACCAGCCTGTGGGGACAGTGTACGTCCAAGAAGTCCAACTAGGTCTTGCTGCTCCAAACCCAAACCCTCCGAGGTCTTGAAAAGTAAATCTGCCTCCAAACCCTCCAAACCCACAAATGACAGCCTTGCAGATTCAGTCCTTTCCAGCCCTACAACATCCACGTGCCCAGAGATTACCCCTCGCCCCTCCCCGGACAGTAGAGGTCCAGATGTCCCTGGTCTATCCCAAGCCCCAGTAAGATCTCCTACCACGAAAATTTCTTTTTCATTATCCCCATCCGAGGTGTAATCCACCTCCTCCTCCATACCTCCCCTCCAATTCACCCCAAACTTGGCAAAAAAAACCCAAACCCCCAAAAATCTCCTAACCGCCACAGAAAAAGTCCACAGTTAACTCAGCAATACAATATCCCCACCCAAACGATTCCCAGGCAAAACCTGCATTCACCCATCGCAGCCCGACTCCTATACACGCAAGGTTCCATCGCCATCGATAAAGCCACCATAACCTTAATTTAGTGAATCCAGCTATGGTTTCTATGGCAATAGTCATTCGCAGCACCCACCAGAATGCCCATCCTTTACACCTCCCAAGCAACCATTAACCAAGAATTACGTTAAATCGCTCCAAGAAAATCCTCTCCTCATCCTTTCTCCCCCTATTGTGGCTAAGCTCTTATCATTGAATCAAATCAATCTAATATATATTAGTCAATTTTTTTTTTTTATATAATATTTTATTTATTTATTATTTATATTTATATATATCAAACATGTTTCAAGGTTATTATTATAAATAAACATATAAAAAGATTACATTTCTTTAGTTTTTTTATTTCTATTCATTTCTTTTAGTGATTTGTTTAACTAGCGTGGATAACTTATTTATTTTGTTTATTTAAATGTTATTCATCCTTATTTTCAATTTTATTTCTATTAGTATATGTATATAATATTTTATTATTATTTATCTTTTATTTGAAACATTAAATAATATAAAAATAAAATAATGCAAAAATAAATAAACAAACAAATATCATGAAAACAATTTTAAATTAATAAAAGAATGTATATTTATTTTATATATATATATATACTTTTAATTCAAGACATAGTTCTCTCATTCTTTTAAAGTTATTGTCTTGTCTTAAGCGGGCTTTAAACATCAGGGTGATCATGCCTGCTTATTCTGCATTAGCCAAGTAGAATTCGAGGTTGTTGTAGGAAACTTCTTATATTTTGCATCAACATCTAACATTCCTCCCTTTAAACTTGACTTGGGGTAAGCATGAACCACCCTCAAAGTTTTAACCGGGTATCAGGAGTGACAACATACCCCTTCTTAACTCTACCTAAATATATGTCTAGACTTTACATAGGTGACCCATTAAGCCCAGGGTATGCATGCCTAAAGAGGCTATCCAGATGCTTATTTATATTGTGATAAAATCCAACTCTAAAAAGTGCTTACAATGTAGTGAGTCGATTACTTCTTCCTCTATCCTTTGTTCTCTTCTTAAGCCAATGCTATTATTAATATTTGTGCATTGTCTTTTCACCTTCACATCTTTTCTTCAACAATTTTTTATTAGTTACTTGTCTTTCACTACTTTTCATATCTTGCTCCTTTATAACATTTTCACATTCATAAAGTCAAATCTTAATCTACTCCCTTTATGAGGAAATTCATTTTTAGTTTTTTCAAACCAAAGTATATCACCATTCCCTCAAGGAATTTGCATCATTCACTGTGGAAAACTATTTTTCTTTAAAGCCACATTTAAACCATATATCTCATCACATGACAAGAAAATCTTACACGACAGTGAAATATTTATGATAGATTTCACAGTCATTAAGAACAAAATGAGCTCCACAATCCTTGGATTTTCCTTTTCCTAAATTGTCTCCCTATCATAAATCTCTACTCAACTATGTAGGTTTTGTTAGAATTTTGGTTTTCTAGGAAGTTTTTGACCTCCTCCTCCTTCGCTTCTTCGAAGGCTAAATCAACGATCCTTGCTTTGTACTTTGTAAAATTAAATTGGTGGAAGTTTACTCATGATTCAAACACTTTTTTTGGGCTATATGAACATACCAACCAACATAGATCCATCATAAACTTGGACCTATTAAGCATCGAGAGGGATCCAATTTCTTGAGGTGTAAATTCTTTTATGGGTTTAAGATGAATCTATGTTGGTTTTAATTTTTTAATTTTATGGGCCGACATGTATTTTTTTAATTACTTTTTATTTTTTATAATTTATGAGCCGACATGGGAACATTATGTTACGTAACATGACAAACCTGACAAATGTGACAACATCTCCCCCATAGTAAGTTGTAAGCACCACACTACTCTGCCAGGGCCAAGCGTTTTCACGTTATTAAAAGGGTAGGCCTATTAATTTATCCTTTCATGGGGGAACCCTAAGGGCTCGGTGGGAAAGGTGGCTTATTTAGTTAGTTTCCATAAAAAGGTATTAAGATATCATTACAAGAAGGATTAATAGCGCGAGTTATGAGCTTGTAAGTTCAGTTACTCTATCTCTAAAGTGATACATCTCCTTTCCTGCCAGTAAAATAAAATTAGAGGAAATTTGGGGTCTAAAATGGGCCTTATAAGAAAACGTGCCAAAATAAGTTTTTGTGAGTTGGAATTCAAGAACCAATAGAATTTCAATAAAATAAGTCAACCATAATGGTTGAATTGACATATTTGTCATTAAAAAAAACTACTTTTTTTGTTCGTATTTTTGACATATCTCATTGTGTTTTTACTCAAATTTCGATCGGAAGAGCTCGTTGGATGCGGAATTTGATTTCACATCCAACGAGTACCCACACTGCATACTTTTGACGGACCCCGCTACCCCAAAAACAAGAAATACCTGAAAAAATGTGATGATGACATCATCATCATGTT
>LPNX011182917.1:320525-370722 GCA_001517045.1 Pseudotsuga menziesii
AAAACATAGGGAGATATGTCGAAAATAAGAACACAAAAGTAGTTTTTTTCTTTCTTCCTCCAAAATTAATCAATATTATTTTATTATTTTAACTATTATTTTATTATTTTAACTATTATTTTATTATTTTCCTTAGGAGGCCCATTTTAGACCCCAAAATTCCTCTAATGGGCCAATCTCCAGATCCACTTCATCTTATTCCTTTGGCATCCCAAGGTGCTCTCCGCCTTCATTTGAATACTACTCAACCCTCTCATCAAGCTGTGAAATCGAGTGGCTATCAAATAGAAAAATCATTGCACCCATCACTTGATTTAAAGAACTTGTGGTCACTAGATGCGAATACAGTGAGGATTATTGGCTCCATAATCGGTGTTTAGCTTCTAATTTAATCAAACCACACTAGAATGCATGCATGGTTAAACAAGATTGTATTTTATGGGAAGAAATACTCTTATTGTATCGACTTAATGTGCATCAATGATCATATAACCATTTGTTGCCTCATCCGAGAGTTGAAATACATGCCCTAGGTGTGAAGGAACTCCTTGGTGAGATCTCACGACAACACCACCACCAAATTCCTCAACCATACTTCCTAGCCAATTCACCTACGTTTTTGCATTGAGATCATCCCCCACTTGCAACTAGTTGTCGAACATGGGAAACACCAACGAGAGAAAGGGAAGCTTGAGGTTCTTAGATTTAAGATTTGATATGAAATATCATCGACAATTATCGTGAAAATGGCTAGAATCCCCTTCTCTAGAGTGATCATAGTTCATTCTCTCTATTTCTTCAAAACTTATAGAATTCATTGCTTTTGTAATATCCATTAGATCTACAAATGATCTCAACAAATATATGCATGCAAGCAACCAATATGTAAATCCAATTATATATCAATACATTTCTTTATAGATCTGAGTATCTAGGCAAATCTACCTTTGTTTCTTCATCATGCAATCCAACATTCTAGACCTTGTTGTGGGCATTCCACTTAGTCCAGGTCCACCCACATATGATACCACATGTTGGAGAAAATAATGCAAAAATAAGCAAGAACATAAGATGAACATGTATTTTTACCTTAGAAACCCTATACGGGGAAAACTAATAACCGAAGTTATCTTCAATTAGTTTTTAACCAAAAGAGAGCAATTAAATTCATCAAAATGTGATCGACTTGAAGTTTTTCTTTGAATTTTTACTAATAATATGGTTCTTAACAATAATAAATTGCATGGTTCAAACACTAAATTTTGCATAAATTGAATGTCATGTTGGGACCAACAACGAGGAACATAAGGCCTTCCTAAGAAAAATAAAACTAAGAAGGGTGTAAATGATGATGAATTGGTCTTCAATTGATTCAGAATAGTGATGGAAGTTAATGACATGGTGTTTTTGTTTTTGTTTTTTTTACTAGTGTAATTTTCTGAAGGACTTATAAGAAAATTACATTTTGTAGGAGGTCCCGTCTCCGGACCTTTCCTTTTGTTGCTTTTCAGTCGATTACGTTTTGGTTACAAATATAATTATGCATTTAAACTTACGTGACTTATATCGAGATAAAGAGAAGGTTCCAAAAAAGAGTTGGTTATCAAACTGTGTAGTCCCAAAAAGTGTGTCCCATAAAGTGTATACCACTGCTAAAGAATTCTACTAAAGGTCTTCCAATTGAATTTCTTCCTTCATAAACTACTGCGGTATTTTTTCCAAGAAACTGTTTATGTTGATGTTTCCATACCGTCTATGAATGGTATGTGGTAGTATATGAAAAAGGTTCCATTTTGACGTTTCATTATCAGTCATTGTCCTTGCGGGATGTTTATCCCTTTCTTGGAAAGTTGATCTGCTTCTGAATTCCTTTCCCTGTAAACATGGCAACAAGAGTAGTCATCAAAACCTTCCATATGTCACATAATTTCCTCTAATAGTACTAGAAGAAAGAAATTTTGGCAGATTTGAACTTTGTTTATCCAATTTACAACATTCATAGAGTCCCTGAAAATCTGAAAAGTTTTACAGATTTTTTCGGTGGCAAAACTGAGTAAAAGCCCGAGTGCAGAGAGTTCTGCAAAGTTTTTTGCTCCATCTCTGTAATGTACCCTAGGGATATAAATGGGTGTGAGGGACATATCATTAGCTCTGTAAGGATAATTAAATAATTTTAGCACAACGGATTAGTTAAACAAATAATTAAAATTCATTTTTCAAGATTTAATCATGACAAAGTCCCTTTAATTACGAATAAATTAAAAAAAATCAATAATTATTCCAACGTCTGATCCAAGGGATGGGAAGGATTACTAACACCTTCTAGAAACATAACATCACATATCCATTCCAATCCAATTCAGACATAAATTCCACCTCTAAAGGCCATTTACTCTTAATCATGATTAACTAGTAATTAGTGTTTGGATTGTGATACTTAACGACACTTAGCGCACAATTGATGGTACTTATTATAATTTCACTTTTTTATCACTTAACTACTGTTTATCATGTCAAATGGATAAATAACACCTAATAACATGTAAATAAAGACTATTTACCATTTTCCAATTAATTAAACACAATAATTATGAAAATGGTTCCACAAGAACTAGTTAACTAGTCGTTCAATACTAACAACTAGTCTTGCACAAATTCGACACGCAACAATGCCAATGAACCAAAAAGTGAACCTACATAAATTATACACATATTTAAGCATGCATGTACAACAAAATAAATTGCTTTTGTAGATCTAATTTGCGTACATAAACGAAGGATATTTCAAGTTCAATCAGTACAACTAGTTAATAAACAATGTCAGGAATTCAATCAACCCAATCATACCAAGTTCCGAGGAACACAAAGGTGAGGGTACATATATGGAAAATATAATTCTATAGAAAAGTTAAAGCACCAATAACAGAGCATATGGTTGTACATTCATCTTTTACCAAAAACAGAGATTCGAATCCAAAAACTATTTGTCAATTTCACTGCAATGTACCTAGTTTCCAATTGAAATTTCCAATTTCCAAATAAAGAGAAATACATGACTATTGTATCTCATGGAATTCATATCAGGGATCACTTACAGTCAATTGGATGTAGCGTTCAACCCATATACTTTATATTAAACAATCCATAAAACAAGTTAATTCTACTCATCCGATTTGACTAGTAATTCTAGGAATCACTAGAATGATTAAATACACAGCTCATAGAATAATTCAAAAGAAATTCCAAATATAAATAGCATGTTTTATCATTCATAATAGAGGTATATCTCATTCTGAAATTTTATCAAACACTTCATATGCAAAGTCACAAATCTACTCAAAACAATTCCATTGAAGAAGCTAGAAATTGGAAATTGATCTAGAAATTCAATAGACATTTCCCCAAAATTACCAATAATATTTATCCTCACATTCTCACACAAATTTCAATATTATTTATCATAATTAAGCATAAAATTAACACTAAGTCATTTTTACAACCACTTCATGTGATAATTCTCCAAACTATGCCAAATAGTTTGATCAAAGAACTAGTTTTCGAATAAAAGGTAGAAGCATCAAAAGGAAGTGTCTTAAACCATTACAAGGACACTGTACCATAAAAATAAACGATATATAATGAACATGGGAAAAAATATCAGTTATGTAGTAGAGGTACCAAATAATTATTTCCTCAAACAATTTGGGCACAAAATCGCAAAAACTAGTTTCCAATTCCTTCACAAAATTTACTTGCATAAATAGATTGAATTCTGTGAGAAATATATTCCACAAATAACTCATAAGTTTCATCAAACATTTAATGTGAATCCAAAAATAAATCAGATCATATCCAAGTAAATTAAATAAACATGAGGTAAATCACTTATCTTATCAATGCGCAACTGGCATCCTTCGGACCACATTCCACCCAACCTTTGGCACTTTCAAGCCAGATCTCACTTTGACAGGCCACCCCCGAGATGAGGCCACAAATACACAATAGAGGTGCACTAAATAATAACCCAAGTATCAGCTTGAGAATACAAAAATCTATTCCTCACCACATACTTCCTCTTCCTGTTGATGTATTTGTAACTTCAGAATGTATTCACCTGTATATCTTATGTATTGTACCCCGATGTTTATTCCGGGAAGTGTCTGTAATATATTGAAGTCATGTCATGCTATGATGTGCCTATTGGGAGATTCAATAATGTAAACAAGTCATGTCAAGTCATTGTGGGTAACCCTCCTATCAATCAAGGGTTAAAGTCCCCACAGTTGTGGGGCCCTAGGGTTATTAGACTATCCTAGAGAAGTAGACCCTAGGTGAGTTATTGTAAGTCAGGGCAATAGTCCCCACCATTGTGTTAAGGATAACCCTCCTTGTTGGTCAGAGGGGCAAAGTCCCCACAACTTGTGGGGCACTAGGGTTATTAGACTCTCCTAGAGATGCGGCTCTAGCAAGTAATTGTTAAGTGAGGCCGACATGTTAGAGTGGGAATCAAGTGAATGAAAGAATATAAATAGAGAGTGAGCCTCTCTATTTATCACACACACACTCACTCACTGGGGCGCATGAGTGAGAGAGAAGTTGTTGGGACAAGAGAGAGACTACTGCTGTCGAGAGATCATCTTTATGTTTTCGGGTTTTACTTTTGGTGCCGATTCTATCTCTGAGGAATTTGCGGCGTTTTCTCCTTTATGGTCTCCCTGAGTAAAATTCTTTGTCTCTTGTCTCTTGTGTTTATTGATGTGCATGTTATTCTCTCAGTTAAAGATCCTAAGATCATAATGCTAGATTGAATGATAAAAATCTAACATGGTATCAGAGCTAACCTGAGAAGAAGACATTATGCAGCTAAAGAAGCTAGGGATTCTTAATTTTTGGGTCTCTCTCCACAATCCATCAGCAAAAGTATGATAGGTTGACTCTCCATTGAAGGGTGCATCTTTCTGTCGAAGCGGAATTCGATTCCGAGCATTTTCAGTTTTTGGTGCGGGAAATTAGGGCTTTTTATAAAAGAAGAATTTTTGAGTGAGCCCAGAATAGGATTGCTCTCCTAATCAAAATAGAATTTTAGAGACCTAGGTCGAGATGTTTGGTTGGGTATAACTCCAAGAAAGTCAAACCCTAGTTTGACCCTGAGCTGGAAAAACCCTAAATACTAAAACTGATAAGTTTTGGGAAATTCGCTATATCTTGGGATTGGAGAAGGATCAAGATCTGAAACTTTCATAGGACAAAGATAAAATCCTAGTTTAAACTGTGTCCAAAATTCAGCCTCATATTCGCTATATTCTAGGAGATATGATCCCTCCAAGTTAGAGTTCTAGCCTCTTCCAGGATTCATCTCTAAAAAAAACACCTGGGGATAATTGCAATATATTGGGCTACAAATGTCCAAATGAAATTTATGAAGATGTCCTAGAAAGGGAACAGACTGTACTTTCTATGGTCCGAGTTTCAGACCCATAAGAGGAAACAGTGACACGTGGTAGTCCGTACAACTTCGCTATGTTGAACGGTCCTCAAACAGGTCACCTTGGGAAAACGATCATAAGTCCCAATTGGTGAAACTAATTCTGATGAAACCTATGGTGTTGGAATAGGGACAGGTGAGGATACCTTAGTACAAATTTTTAGACATAGAGGAGTAGTAATTGCAGAGATATCACATAAAACTAGGGCTTCCTGTTCCGGGAGCTTCCCTCCACTGTTTTTCAGAAAAGGAGTACATTGGACAGATCACCTTAAAGAGGTCTATCTTTCTATGTAATCAGATCTAAAAGAGTCCAAGTTTTGAAAATTAGGGTTTCTCTGACAAACCCTAGATCATCCAGCTCCGGAACCAGTACGGACACCTCAAATCAGTAAGATCCAATATTTTGCTATTTTCATTTGAGGTTCTCATTTCAAAGTGATCTATCACATCAGCTTGATGATAAGCTTGGTGAAGTTGACAACTTCCAAGCATGGAAGTATATGATCTCTCTGAAGAAAATGAATTAGACACCTACATGAGTAGAGAGGTTCCAGTTCCAGAGGGAGATGAGGCTAAAAGCCTTACACAAGAAGATCATTGTTGATTCAATCACAGATCACCTTGTACCACAAGTGTCTTCCCTAAAGAAATTGAAGATGTTTGATTCCTTGACCAAGCTATTTGAAGGGAAGAACATAAATCAGAATATGACTTTGAGAAAACAGTTGAAGAATGTGAAGATCCAGAATGCAGAGACCATACAGTCACACTTTATGAGGGTCTCTCAAATAAAAGAACAACTTGTAGCAATAGAAGAAGAAGTGGAAAATGCAGAAGTGGTGATAGCCACCTTGAAGGCCTCCCAAGATCATGGGATTCATTCATGTGAGGAATGTGTGCTAGAAGGAAGTGATTGCTTTCAGCAGACTCTGGGAAGAAGAAGAAGCTCAACTCATAATAAGAGAAGAGAAGATGGGAGAAACTGAAGATCAAGCTCTTACCATCCAAAGAAGATCCCTCAAAGCAATGAGGAATATGAAGAACTCAACTCTTGAAGAAACTCTTATCCATCTTAGCATTTGGATAAGAAATGATGCTATTATGAATAAAAATATGATGAAGACAAAGGCTCAAGAAGGAGTCTACCCATGAAACAAATAAAGATAAGTATTCAATTGTCATTTCATGATATTGTTTTTTGTTATGCATTCGTTTATATTCAGTTGATGTATTATGCATGATAGAATGCTTGCATTAATGATAGTATACTACTAATATACATGTAATGGGGTAAGTAGTTCATGGTGTTATACAACTCTCCATTGCTACTTATCTAGAATGAAACCTCTTTGCTGACATATTGGATTAGTGCACAATTTCAATGTTGTCCTGGTAGAGATGGAAGGCATCTAGAAAGTTTTCGTGAGATATGGATGAATGCTGTATTGGCTAAAATAGTTGTATGATCACATATTTATGCATAAGAATTTGCCATTGTGAATATTCCTTATGAAATGTTTCTAACCATACAAATGCATTTGAATTGTAGGAAAGATCGCATACATAATCGCCTACAAGCAAAGAAGGATGAGACTTGTTACGAAGAACAAGTGACGACAGTTCAAGATAAAGAATAATATGATGAATGCAACAACATCATTGATGCAAAACCTTCCAGCTATGAAGAAGTAACCAAGAATAAAGGGAAGACTAGTTCAAGAAGAATAATTTCTAGGATGCAGTATCGAATCATGAAGGGAAGTTTGTAGTTCCATCATGTAGTAGATGGAAACATCGTGGGATACAAGGCAAGATTCATAGCACGAGGCTTCTCATGAAAAGAAGGCATAGACTACAAAGAGACATTTGCAGCCAGTGGGAGTTGAGACACATGATAGGCAGAATCATGTGTGCAAATGAAAGAAGTCCTTGTATGAGTTCAGAAGACACCCATGATATAACACATACATGATGAGCTTGATGAATATCTTAACCTTTGCTACAAGGTTGAAGATGAAAGCCTGTAGAGGATGACAAGCTCACAGATGGGTGCGAGAAGAAATTTTGAAAAGGTTCAAGATAGAGGATGCTAGTATCTAGTGACCCTAGATGGATACACAGAATATTAGTAGCAGAGGAAGCTACTTGTCACTCCGGTACAGAATGTTTCAGTGTATAGAGTACGGAAGACAGAGGGAGTATGATGCTTCAAAGGGAGTGACTGCAGAAGATCCTGAGGTTCAACATGGTACGATAGGATGGATAGATTACTGAATAATTTAGGCTTTACTAAGAGTAAAGCAGATTCCAACCTTTGCTTCAAGGTTGAAGGCGGAAGACCATTGATGCTCCTGTTATGTGTCGATGCACTACTTTCTAAGCATGGAGGTGTGGCATAATGCGAATGGAATCTCCCTCAGACAAGGGAAGTATGCAGTAGAGATCCATAAGATATTTGGGATGATGGATTGCAAGGCTATGACCACACCTATGGAATCGAACCTGAATCCATTGAATGATGCTTCATTAGAAGCGGTTGATGCTATGATGTATTATCAGATGATTGGGTCCCTTATGTACTTGACAAACACGAGACCAAATATTTGCTTTGCTGTGAACACATTGAGATATGTTCACCTAATGGTTGCAAAGCATATTCTGAGGTACCTAAAGGGTACATTTGAGTATGGGCTCAAGTATGAGGTGAATCAAAAGATTAACCTGGAGGGTTATGTTGATTCGCATTGGGTAGGCAGTGCAATCGATAGGAAGAGAACTCCAGGGTGTTGCTTCAGTATGGGATCAAGTGTGATCTCTTGATTTAGTAGGAAGCAATCTTGTGTGGCACTGAGTACAGTTGAAGCAGAGTATGTCACAGCTTGTTCAGCTATTTGTGAGGTAGTATGGCTGAGGAAGCTACTGTCTAATTTATTTGATCTCCAGTTAGATGCTACTTGTATATATTGTGACAACCAGAGTTGTGTGAAGTTGTCGGAGAACCCAACTTTCCATGACAAGTCGAAGCATATCGATATCAAATATCACTATATCAGGGATATGGTGCAGAGAGGAGCAGTGAAGCTCCAGTATGTTGTGACAGACGAACAGATAGCTGATGTGTTGACTAAGCCATTGGCTAGAGTGAAGTTTGAGTACTTTAGGGAGAAGCTTGGTGTTCTCTAGATCGAGGTTCCCTCCAAGGGAAAGTGATGAGTTCATGAGACATTCTGAAATGGTGAGAAGATTGGTTCCTTCCATGGTCATATGTAAGGGCTGAGCCATTCAATCACGGTGAGAGGATTGGTTCCTTCCATGTCAAATATGAGTGCTGAGCCATTCTGATATGACTATAAGATTGGTTCCTACATGATCAGATATAAGGGTTGTTGTCATTCTCTGAATGGAGGTACTTGGTCAGTTACTAGGAATACTCAGTCTAGGACTGAGGGCCATTCTGATATGACTATGGGATGTAGTCTCACATGATCAGATATAAGTGTAGGGCCATTCTGATGTGATTGAGGGATGTGTTCCCACTTGATCAGATATAAGGGATGATGCCATTCTCTTGGAGAATGGAGGCACCTGGTCAGTTACCAAGAACCCTCAGTATGGGATTGAGAGCCATTCTGACATGGTGAGAGGATTAAGTTCCTTCCATGGTCATATGTAAGGGCTGGGCCATTCTGACATGGTGAGAGGATTAAGTTCCTTCCATGGTCAGATGTAAGGGCTGGGCCATTCTGACATGGTGAGAGGATTAGGTTCCTTCCATGGTCAGATGTGAGGGCTGGGTCATTCTAACATGATGGTGGATGTGTTCCTCTCATGTTCAAATGTGACTGCTGGGCATGCCTTTCTGACGAGTTAAGGTCAGATGTAAGTGTTGGGCGGGCCATTCTGACTTAGGGTCAGATATAAGCGCTGAAGAAGACCTACATGGAGGCTAGGCCTATAACCAGCATGAAAAAGGGTTGGCTCTGTAGAACTTCCTGTGACAAGAAGAATCAAGAGATAGCACTCGTGATGATGATCCAGTGATGATGATCTAGCAGTGATGATCCAGATTGAGTGATGATCTAGATCCAGTGATGATGATCCAGATCTAGTGGTGATAATCTCGATCAAGTGATGATCTAGATCCAAATGAATATGACTTGAAGATGAATATGACAAGAACTCAATGATGATCCAGATGATACAGAGAAGAAGACTTGTGCTAATAAATTGTGTCGAGAGAATACCTTCCTAGTTAAGAGGGAGTGTTGATGTATTTGTAACTTCAGAATGTATTCACCTATATATCTTATGTATTGTACCTCGATGTTTATTCCAAGAAGTTTCTGTAATGTCTTGAAGTCATGTCATGCTCCGATGTGCCTATCAGGAGATTCAATAATGTAAACAAGTCATGTCAAGTCATTGTGGGTAACCCTCCTATTGATCAAGGGTTAAAGTCCCCATAGTTGTGGGGCCCTAGGTTTATTGTACTTTCCTAGAGAAGTAGACCCTAAGTGAGTTATTGTAAGTCAGGGTAATAGTCCCCACCATTGTGTTAAGGATAACCCTCCTTGTTGGTTGGAGGGTCAAAGTCCCCACAATTTGTGGGGCACTAGGGTTATTAGACTCTCCTAGAGATGTCGACTCTAGTAAGTAATTGTTAAGTGAGGCTGACATGTTGGAGTGGACATCAAGTGAACGAATGAATATAAATAGAGAGTGAGCCTCTCTATTTATCACACACTCACTCACTCAATGGGGCGCATGATTGAGGGAGAAGTTGTTGGGACAAGAGAGAGACTACTACTATCGGGAGATCATATTTATGTTTTTGGGTTTTACTTTTGGTGATGATTCTATCTCTGAGGAAGTTGCGGGGTTTTCTCCTTTATGGTTTCCTCGAGGAAAATTCTTTGTGTCTCTTGTCTCTTGCGTTTATTATTGTGCATGTTATTCAGTTTGTTAAAGATCCTAATATCATAATGCTAGCTTGAATGATAAAAATCTAACACTTCCACCCCACTACCAAGTGCATTGGTAATCCAGACCCCTTGGGCCATTGAGATATCGCCATTCACCATCAGGATTTGTGTGCAGGTCTAGGAAAAAGACGAGCAGTGGAAACAGAGGAACATCAAAGGTATGAACAACCATAATCAACAACCATCCAAAAGAACCATGAAAAACAACAACCCCCCTCCTCGAAACCAAGGATATCAAACATGGATTTATAGACCAAAGAAGGTAATTCTAACTCAATGGGTCAAATCAAACCATGGTAATCCAACTTGATTCAATTTAATGGGGCTAACTCGACCTTAAGAGGTTAACTCTGATCCAACCTAAGAAATTATAATTTCAAGGAGAGTGACTCCAAGCCACTCTACCCAATTCCCATTCATGTGTGGACACATCATCCATGAAGAGGATTCAAAATTAGTGAGGTGAGGTGTCACACAAGCCAAGGGATATTCCCAAAATAGAAAATGGGAGTTACACAAGGATTTACACAAGAGTTAAATAGTTATTTACACAACTTTTGAAGTGTTAAGGCTAAAAATAACCAGTGAGGGAACACTTGTGCAAATGGGAGTTACAAAACCACGTGTAACCTCCACAAAGGAGTTACAAAACCATCAAAGGGGCTCAATCAACAAGTGGAACCCACCCAAACACCAAGGAGGCCCACTAAATCATGAATTAGGCTCAATAATATCAACATAGGATAAATTAATCAAAAGTTCGGTCCTTTGTACAATGTTTGGATGATCATCAACTAAAAAATCCACCAAGGAATAAATATGGACCAAGATCATCCAAACAAGTTCTAAAGTTCTAGGAATGTCCCCATTCCCCCTCACATTGTGGATCTATACCTCCCATACTCTTTTAGTGGTCCTTGATGTGCCAGTTGTTTTTATTAATTAATTATTTACAAAATAATAATAATGTATCTAGGTCCTTAAAGACCCTTTTTTTGGCACCCTGTGCCACAATAATAAACAATTACAAATTAAATATGTCCAAGGCTTAATACACGAGATATTACATCCCCTCCCCCTTAAACCATGCATAGTCCTCGATGCATAATACATACATGCTTTTACAACTTTCAAAAGGATCTCTACCTTCAGTTTTGAAGTAGTCTTTCTCAGAACTCCTCTTCCGAGAAACCACAACACTTCCCATTACTACTTTCTTGTCTATCTCCACTGCTTATGGGATGTGACTCCCTTCACCTAACTCATTCCTCAAGATATCACCATCCCATTTCTTGGCTTCCTATGCGAGAACCAAGAATAGCAACAAGGGTGAATCTTCAATCCCCATTACAGGGTCTTCAAATATCAACAAAGATACATTCACCTGAAAATCATATTTCAATCAACCATATGATTAAGATTAGGGATAAAAATATAAGATACATTATATAAGAGTATGCTTTAACAACTAAACCATGAACATAAAGATAGCATGGATCAGTCACCATGGAAACTATATAGAATACAACCACATGAATAACGCATGAGAGAATATGTAACATACCCCAAATCGCTTAAAAAAATTCCTTTCGAAAGACTAATTATACCTTTGAACAACTATCCTTAAGACTAAATCACATCGTAAATCAATCGTCAGAAGGGTGTTGTTCATTATGAGGAAGCTTGCTATCTTCGAAACAACATAAGTCAACTGTATTAAAGTCGACCATTTCAATCCTTCCTAGATTAATATTTTTATAATACTTAATACATTAGACAAGGACCTTATTCCACATTAGACCATCTAACATATTATAACCATTAAATAAACAATCTTCTTTTTATTTAAAACACTCATGAAATCACTCAACAATTTACATCATCATTATCAGGAGAATGAAGTACATAAGGAGAACATCAAGAGAACATAAGATACAAACACATCAAGAGCACATAAGATAAAGAGTACATCAAGAGCACATAAGAGCAAGAGCAAGACCAATGTACGTGGTTCACCCAATCCATGGGATACATCCCCCAAACTGTCACAACATGTAATATTTATCCAAATGAGAGGTTACATCCTGCAACATCTTTGTTGTCATACTTTCTTTCTGTTAATCTCATAGACTCCCTCTTCGAGAACATTTCTAAACTATTCACTCTCTTAATTAGTACATAAGTGGATAACGGTTCCTTCAAAACCCCATCCCTTGTGGCAAATGGTGAGTAATAAACGGTTGAAACTGGATGTTACCCTTGTAAAAAGAAGACAACGCATCTAAAGGGAAGGGATTTGGATTAAAATATGTTTTTGACACCCCTCCTAAATCCATTCACCGATTTCAGTAAAGATGAAGCGGTTAGACAGGGACGGTTCTCAAGAGATAACACTAACTTCTACCAATAGTTACAAGTTTGTGTATACGAATTTACACTGGCTGGTGTTTGTTCCAAAGGCATGGCAGTTCTACCAACGAAAGAAGAGTTGCAAGTATGGAAACCTTGTATCACTTTTATTTATTTACAAATTCAATGTATTGGTTGACCTTCTAGACAGAAATTACAAGCAAAAGGTTATAAAACGAGAAGCAAAAGGTTATAAAACGACTTCATTAATATTAATTTTGATGGTATACCGTCTTGTTTCAGATTCAACGCACTGGTTTTGACAAGGAAGTTAAGAAAAACCAACCCAAGCCATTAACAGAATATGGAAGTGGACACACTATCATAATAAACATGCAAGGTTATGCACGCCTCTAACTAACCCACATGGTCATCGATTTAAAAATGTTTTGAGTCATTGGATCTGGCTCTCAAGTGTTTAGTCCATGAGAAAGGTCAGATACGAGAGGCCAAGAACAAAAATAAAAAGAGAGAAGAAAACAAACAATAAGGATTCAAACCAGATCTGCTTCCACTAGGCCAGAATTGTCGTTGCATTGATCCAGATTTAAAGTCGAAGGTAGAGATAACCTTGATGCACTAGGGATCATAGACAACCATAAAGAAATTTGTCCTACCTCTAACAAGGACTTCATGAATCCCACGAAAGCATAGGGAAGAGACGGACACACTATAATTATACTGTGTCATGTCTATGACATCAAGCATAAAAAATATAACCTAGAAATCATTGGATAACCCATCTATTAATCATAGATCCAAAACTCTTGGCACAATATCGGCATAAGTGTTTTCAAAAGAGACTATAAATTGCAAATCCATAACTCTTGGAAAGGTATTGGCATAAGTGTTTTCAAAACAGACTATCAATCGCAGATCCAAAACTCTTGGAAACGTATCGGCATAAGTGTTTTCAAAACAGAGTAACAATCGCAGATCCAAAACCCTTAGCAAGGACAAATAATTTGCAAACAACCCAAAACACAAGCTATCGCTGATACAGATTTGTCTAAAATGTTTGGCAAAAGAGATGTTAAGTTTCAGATCTCAAACATAGGTTAATATCATATTCTAAAACATACTACAACGTTTCCATATATTACATCACAAACTTGATAAACTACTGGTTATTTTTCAAATAAATTGGAAGGCACACCATACCAAATCCATAGCAATAATCCCATTAGATCCCACCTGCTGCTTGGAGTTTTTCTCTAGAACCCCCCAATTCGCTCTCATTTTCTTCCATTAAAAGAAAACCTTTCAACCTTTGTGGCATCCCTTCAAAAACCCCAATCTCCTTTCTCCGTCCTCCTTTTACTCTTTCGTTCCTTCTTTTTCGATCTCTGTGTATTTTACTAATACAAATACCACAAAATATTGTTACCCCTACTCCTTATTCAGGCGCCAAATGGCAGAGAACACACCATCCTCCCTTCCATGTGGAATCAATTCCCGAGGAAACACATCGATGAGGATTTTCCAAGGTGGTCAGATGTCCCCTCTGCTTGGTTTTGATTTCTTCCTAAGTTTCAACGCTCAGTTTCCCCCAAGTGCTCGATGCTCCTTCAGATGGAATAACCCATCGCTTATCTTAAGACTCATATTATTCGTTGGGTTAAATACAACCCTCTTTAATTTTATATATTTTTTAACAACACCACTAATGGGAGTGCGCTACAATGCCATAAGATAAATATATTTTACTTATCATTCCTACCAACGTAGGCATTTCACTATCATCATTTTATATATATATATATATATATAACACCATATATTAATCAAGGGTATAATATATGTCACCATATAATATTCAAGGTAACTGGTATATCACCCTTTAAAATTAAGTGAGGTATACTGATATAGATATGATGATATCTTCCTTTCTATTTTTAAGGTGACTACGACGTGTAGTCCCTTAACAATTATTTCCATAGGTTGTTTTCTCTTTGTTTTTTTTTTACTTTATCACTCCTTGACCTTTTATGTCGACGTTAATATGATTGTAATACTCCTCTATCATGGATTAATCATATTAGAATTAAATAACTAGGCTATAGTATCTTAGCTGGGATAATTACGAGGAAATAGGAATCCCTATAGGGACGAACCTTATCCCTAACACTTCCATAATTAAGACGATACGCAAGATCTACGGCATCAAAATTTATGGCTCCCTAACCTTTCTCTTTTCGCCATAGTGGTTTAGTTTCTTGTCGTTAAGTTGCGTCAATGTCTTACGTCTCCTAAGTCTACAACCTAGGAATGAAATCATATAAATTACAAGGTTTTACTAGTGGGGCTTTGGCCTTGAGCTCCTCACCAGAAAACAAGTACCATATACATTCATAATTACAAATTATTTAGGTGTATACAAGAGTGATATTACATCCTTTCCCCCTTAAAAATAACACCGTCCTTGGTGTTCTTGTTTTTCAACAAATTTCCTTCCTCTCATGAGTCATATTTTCCTTGCTTCGTCTTCTCTGTTATGATCTTCTTAGAAATTTCCTGATCTTCGCAGGTTGTTATTGTTCATGACCTGTATTTTCATGTAACAAGATCGGGAATACCCAAAATTTATTCAGTAAAACATGTCATAAGTTTATAATTCAACTTAAAACATAAACAATGGGTCCTTTTTGCAACACCACACTTAAATTTATGGATCATCTTATAGTCTTTATTTGTATTTTTATCATCATAATACATAATCATTTTTCAAAATAATGAAATTGATTCACAATTAATCCATATTTACCTATCTTTTATGAGGTCGTATTTTATCTCCAATATTTGGACACCTAACTAGTCCTTTATCTCCAATATTTGGACACCTAACTAGTCCTCAATTTGAGGTACACATTTCTTTCATTCACAAGTTAATATCATCTATTTCACATAATTTTCAACCAAAAATTCATCATTTTCCCTTCCGTATTTTCATTTTCTAACTATAGTCTTGTCAACTGTGGTATTGTCCCGGTTTGTATATTGTTACAGTTCCTTACCTGTCAGTTATCTTTTAAGGGTTTATTTTCTGTCGGTTGTATAAATTCTTTAATCTGTTTTGCTGTTTCGACCAAATTTTCATTTAGTGGGATAAAGTTAAAATCTTTAATGAAATTTTCTCTGAGTTCATACCATAAGAATGTTCCACCTCTAGCTTCTTCCATTTTATACCATTTGTTTGGTAAGTCGGTAAGGGTTGATGGGAACAGGTGTAGCCATGCTCGTTCATCCTTGTATCCAAGTTTTCTCCATTCTTTTTCACATGTCTTAATATAATCTTCTGGATTCTGTCCTTGGATGAATATAGGTATCTGAGCCTGTTTGGTTAACTTCTTTCCTCCAAATCTTTCTACAAAGAAAGTTGAAGCTGTTGTCCAGGTCTGCAGTCTTGTCTGGTGGGTATCCCACCATCTAGCAGCTTGTCCTGTAAAAGTTTCTACTAGGCTTTGAGGTTAGCCATGTTCACCAATATTTTTGGAAACTTGTTCTACATGAATGACTCGTGATTCTCTTTCCTTATATCTTGGTATTTGTGTAGTATTTACATTGGTAGGTTTTAAAGTAGGGTATTCCCTACTTTTCTTCTCAAAGATTTTTGGGACAATGGACACTATGAAGCACTGTTAGGTGGGATTTTTCTGTACTTTTTGAATAGTCCAACACCCTCTTGCTTGTGTTTCGTAGTTCTCGATCTCCCAATCGTATGATTCTGCATATGAATTATGACCGACTGAGTCTTGGTTGCCTAAATGAAGTTCTCCGTAGATATTAGGTTCTGTATAATCTACATTGTTTTGTATCTGATAAACTTGTCGGATGTCAACTTCTTTGTCGATAGGTTCTATCCAAGGTTCTCCTTGATATGGATGAATAGGTACAATGACCTTTTGTCCATTTCCTTTCAATTTGATTCTCTCTTTGTCCAGGGATATCGATGCTTTCATCTTTATACCCCAAGGTTGACCTACTAACGTTGGGAAGGAACTGGATCCTTCCTTAAGGTCAATGATTTCGAAGTCGACTTTGGTCGAGATTCCTTTTATAGTTGTATCAACGTTTTTCTAGACTCCAATAGGTTCAATTAGGCCTTGATCGGCTAGTTTCAGGTATATGCCTGACTCATATAGTCGAGGTCTACCCATTTATTCCCAAGTGTCGTGAGTCATGATGTTTACTTGTGATCCAAAGTCGAGCACTACTTGTTGGACATGGTATCCTTCAATTTCCAGGTCGACAAGTGGGTCGGCATCACCTTTATCTTTTTTATTTAAACTGCAGATATTCTTTGTTTGTTTTTCGATGTTGTTGTGTTTTATTTCATATAGCAAATTGATGAATTGAGATACTGAGTTTTCTTTTTGTACGAGCTATATTAATTCTTTTATTGTGTTATGTCGATTGTCATTAGCTTGTTCCTGTCGTGCAAATTCTTTGAATACATTTGTTTCTTCGTTGTATGTTTGTTTTTCTTTAAGTGGATCAGGGTAGACATTTTTCTCTTTTATTTCGTTGATTCTTGGGTTATCACTTCCTATTTTTGTCCCTTGTTAGGTTACAATATGCAAATTTTTTGTGTTTATTACATCATTTTTTTGCACACATGACAAGACATTAACATTTTTCTTTGTATTTATTTTTTCCAACATGGTAGGGCAATCCTCTAGTGAGTGATCCCCTACTCCACAATGAGTAAAAAATTTGAGGTCAGTTATGTCTTTATATGGACAGTCTACAACCCGATGTCCCTCCTTATAACATATAAAGCATTGGATGGGACAACGTGGTCAGTTGTCTCAATTTCCAGAGAATCGACCTCGACCTCCGTAGCCTCCACGTCGATTGTCATACCGACGCTCGTATCTTCGACCTTCATATCTCTGATTGTTTTGATCATTTGGTAAGTTGTTTTTCTCATTATTTTGTGCAACTGCAGTGGTCTAGTAGACTGCATGATAATTCTTTCGGTTCTTCAGATTCAAATGGCAGTCAGCTGTGTTATGATTTTTAGTTTCGCAGATTGCACACAGGGATGCCTTGTCGTTCTTCATGTTGAACGGGCAATCTTTTGTCGAGTGGTCTCCATGCTCCTGAAAAATGTCACAAAAACATTTAGTCTGTATGAATCAAACGTCCTATCGGCTAATTTCCTATCGACAGTTGTCTTTTGAATGTCCGGTCGTCGAGCATTTCATGCACCAAATATCCTGACTTTTGAGGTTTAATTATTTTAATGACTTCTACACGATCTCAAGTTGTTCTTCTAGTCTGTGATCAGTGGAGTATACTGGTATGTCCTCATCCATTTCCACTTGGAGAGCTTTTGTAAGCGCATCTTCGTAAGAGTTGAATATTTCCAGACTTATGTGTCGGTGGATTTTCTGAGATAAACCTGCAAGAAACCACTAGATTAATAATTGTTCATCTATAACATAGTCCAGTTGGCTAAGAAGGTCTTTCCATCACTTATCATAGTCACGGACAGTTTCTCCTGGCTTCTACGATGTTGTTTTTTATTTCTTTACTGCCAGATGTTTTGCATCTAGAGTTTTGAAAAATGATAGAAATTGTGCTTTGATCTTGGCTTTGGTTGCTCGAGGTTGTATTTCAAAAAAGGTCATGTACCAAGTTAATGCCCTTTTCCTCAAGGCACCGGCAAACTGTGCCATATTCCTGTCTTCGTCCGTAACTTGGTTAGCCTCCCAAGTCGATTCACAGACAAACCAGTGTTGTCTGGGGTCCTCATCCCCCTCATATAGAGGAATGTGTGATGACCTGTGACCCATGTCGGAATCACTGTCGCTGCTTTTAGGAGGTGGTGGGGGTGATGGTGGTGGGTTTATTTGCTTATTCCTCTCTACAGAACTATCATCGACGAAACTTTCATCTCCGTTAGTTGTTTTTGTCGTTTCGTCTTCGACCGTCAGTCAGTTGATTTCGACTTCTTCTGTCAATGTCCAACTGCAGTTACCTATCCGCAGTTCTAAATGTTATGTGTCCTCCAAAGCTGTATTTGGCAGGGGGGGTGCTCCTTCATGTGTCGGTAAAAGTAAGTGGATACTTCGGTTGGAGGGTACCGCTTGAAAGGTAACCCAATTTCCTTCTTCTGGTCAACAGATAATGAGGTGTCATCCAGTGTATGTCTCATCGTCTAGTCGACTCCATATACCAAAGTCACCAGCTCCTAGTCGAAGGTCCTCTTCGACAATAGTTTGTATCCGGGTACGCGGATTCAATGGAGATAGATTTGTTCCTTCTTGGGGAACTCTTAATTAGAGAGATTCTGGCTGCTCTATCCACAATTCTTCTTCCATAGGGGACGCATCTTCTTCCACGCCTTCTTCTTGTCGGTCATGACCCGACTCTGGCGGGTTTCCTTCTTGGTCGATCGCCCTAGTACACATTCCTCGGTGCAGTGCTAAGGCTCTTTCTCTTCTTTCTTCCCTCCTTTGTTGTCTCTCTTCCCTCTCTATTTTCTAAACGCTTGACATACCTTTGTGTGATACTATCTTCTTGATTTCCCTTTTGGTCGACTTCTCATTACTGGTGATTGGTATCTGCTTCTAGTCGACTAGAATCCACTCCACTTTATCCTGACATATGACCAGCTACCCCCCCATAGCCTACCCGACGCTTTAGAAAGCCCAGATAGTTCGGTCTACTTGCTTAGGAAGTATTCCCACTCCCTTTCTACAATGAATTTTTCCCACCTCTTTTGCTTTTCTTCCCAATTAGGGTTTAATGGTGGTCCATGAAGTGATGGAAGAGGTTTGACAATATGACCCACTCCCTTCTTGATCAGGAACTTAAATAGAAAGGTTGGTAAGGAACACAAAAATTGCTCGGTGAGGTCTGTGTAAAATTTCTCCTTGACGGTTTCCACTGAAGTTCTGTCTTCTATTGCTTGCTCCTCGCAGAAGTCGTCAGCAATTTTTTCGAACCACTCCAACAATTTTTTCTTCCCCCTCGGATCAATTTTTCTAGCAACTGTTGATCTTTAGTCCCTTCTGGATTTTTCATCTAGGAGTTTCTTCAGAAGTTGGGGCATTGATTCTACAAACTTCTCATTTGTTTATGTAAAGAATCTTGCTTTTGCTTGTGTGGTCGTTAATCTGTTTCTTTGTGTGTAATTCTACAAATAATTTTCAACTTTACGTTCCCACCAATCCTTAATCTCCTGTTCTAATATCATCTGTTTGCATACATCTCAGACATGTACTACCAGCAATGGAACCAATGTTGTAATCTCACAGATCACATAAGGTTACCAATAATACATACCAGACATACATACATAACAGAGACAAGAGATAAGAACAAGTAGAGGAAAATAACAGATTATATTAACAAGAGTGGGTCCATACAATACATAGAACTAAACCGAGTTATCATCTGGCTCAACAACCTAATATATATGATTACAAAACAGTTACAAAATAACTACATGTCGGTTCGGTGAATCGGCACGACCTTAGGTGGCCGACCTATTCTCTAGTTTAGTCGGTCGACCGATTTAGTTGGCTGATCAACTAAGTCAGTTGTCCTTCAAGTTGACATACCGACTTGCTCCTCCAACAGTGACTACGACGTGTAGTCCCTTAACAATTATTTCCATAGGTTGTTTTCTCTTTGTTTTTTTTTTACTTTATCACTCCTTGACCTTTTATGTCAAGTTTAATATGATTGTAATACTCCTCTATCATGGATCAGTAATATTAGAATTAAATAACTAGGCTATAGTATCTTAGCTGGTATAATTACGAGGAAATAGGAATCCCTATAGGGACGAACCTTATCCCTAACACTGCCATAATTAAGACGATACGTAAGATCTACGGCATCAAAATTTATGGCTCCCTAACCTTTCTCTTTTTGTCATAGTGGTTCAGTTTCTCGTCGTTAAGTTGCATCAATGTCTTAAGTCTCCTAAGTCTACAACCTAGGAAATGAAATCATATAAATTACAAGGTTTTACTGGTGGGGCTTTGGCCTTGAGCTCCTCACCAGAAAACAAGTACCATATACATTCATAATTACAAATTAATTAGGGGTATACAAGAGTGATATTACATCCTTTCCCCCTTAAAAATAACACCGTCCTCGGTGTTCTTGTTTTTCAACAAATTGCCTTCCTCTCATGAGTCATATTTTCCTTGCTTCGTCTTCTCTTATCTGATCTTCTTCGAAATTTCCTGATCTTCGTAGGTTGCTATTGTTCATGACCTGTATTTTCATGTAACAAGATCGAGACTACCCAAAATTTATTCAGTAAAACATGTCATAAGTTTATAATTCAACTTAAAACATAAACAATGGGTCCTTTTTGCAACACCACACTTAAATTTATGGAACATCTTATAGTCTTTATTTGTATTTTTATCATCATAATACATAATCTTTTTTCAAAATAATGAAATTGATTCACAAGTAATCCATATTTACTTATCTTTTAGGAGGTCGTCTTTTATCTCCAATATTTGGACACCTAACTAGTCCTTTATCTCCAATATTTAGACACCTAACTAGTCCTCAACCTGAGGTACACATTTATTTCATTCACAAGTTAATATCATCTATTTCACATAATTTTCAACCAAAAATTCATCATTTCTCCTCACCCTTGAGGGAATTTTGCTCACTCGAGTCTTTCATCACATTCACACATTAATACATGCAATAGTCTAATTACTTGGAAAATTTGTTAACACATTTTTTGTTCGTTATATCATGGAGATGAAAAATATTCCCCAACGCTTTTTTTGATATTCAAACTCTGCCTTGAGTTCTTTGACCAATTTTCGTGTGGACTTACGAGCTATATTTGAGGTTACTCCCCCTTTTGATTACTAGTAAAAAAATTTCTCCTCAAAGACATCAAACAACGTCATGTCTTCCATATGTCAAGCTTTGTGCCTAGGTCTTGTCATTGATATCACAGACTCTTTCACGATTCCCCTCAAGCCTTCTCACTTGAGTCTGTGAATTTCTTTTCCACCCAACCTCCTGCTTGAGTCCAGGAAAAGTTACATTAGCAAGGTAGAGTTGGATCATCAATTTTTTCCACTTCATTTTCCTAACGCCAATCTGCTCACACATCAATTATTTTCCTAACACCATTGTGCTCTCATAGCATATATTTTCCTTGTTCGTATTTACTGTTAATTACAACCTTTGCTATTTGCAACACACAGAGTTTGGTGCTTAACGGGATTTCACTGTCATTGCCTCGGTCTGTATTTACAACTTCACAATTAGTTGTAATATAATCATCATCTACCGATAAATAGTAATCCCATATATTTAATCATCAACATTTCATAAGTTGTAATGATTTGTACCTCTACCATCATTTATGATTCATACAATCCTGTAAACCATCCAAAAATAACTCATTACTCATTTTTTAGCGATTGAGCTCAACTTATTTACACAAGTGAAATTATAATCCATGCTTTACATTGATCGTGACAATGATCATAATCATGGTAAAACCCTGCAATGTCAGTACATAAATAACATAATCCACAGTTGGTCCTTGGTTCATAAAAACCTCGAAATTCGACAATTATAATGAGATAAAAATTAAAACATCACTCATTCTTGAGTGGTTTAACTCCATTATTTAAGCTAGTGAATTTTGTAAGTAACAATCCATTTCAATAGGCAGTGTTCCTGACATAATCCTGCAATGTTAGTACATGACATTATACGACGCTCATTCCCTTATCATTTTCAAATATTAATAACAACTAAACATCTTTACTCATCTATATTTGGGTAGTTACGAGTGAAGGGACATTCCAATTCTACAAAATATTAATGAGTGGTAAGCTAGAGATGTAGAAATCCCAAGTGATATATAGGCCTATTTTCCTATTAGTGTCTTTAGAGGAAATAATATATTTGTCAATGGGTCTCTTGTACTTTGAGTAAAACCCCCTTTTGACGCAAGCTACCAATACACACGTGTTAAATTTTTTATAAGAGAACAATAATGAATAATGTTCATTAAAGGTAACCATAGGTTTAGAATACTATTTCTTCTAAATCAACCCACTCTTTTTCACATGAATTTCAACGTTGGTACAACACACTTGTAACCAACATGTTTCAAATAGCCAATTAATGTTTTTAACATGATGGGATGTATTATGATTCAATATATTAGATCTCGTTACTTACATACGAATAATTTCTAGGGTGTTAATCATATAACCTAACTCACCTTTTAACACCAGAACATAATCATAAAAGAATACGTATTGATACTTTACGTAATTTGGCCAATCCTCTAATTTCAGTATTAGATACTACATTTGTGTTATCTGACATTACATGGACCAATACCCTAAGGAGTATTGTTTTGCTAGGTTGCCCACTCTACTTCTACTGGTAACAATTTAGCATTTAGGTTTAGCCTAAAGTCAGCTTTTAATTTAGACTTCCCTTTAAATATATTCTATGTGTAAGAATTTTTCTTAACAATACAATGAAGAACTAATAATTAGTTCTGAATCAAATCGTATGATAAGCCTAACATTTCCATGCCTACAACCTTCTTTACATATGAATGGTGTCTTCAAATTTTCTTCAAGCAGTGATGATTTCTACATTACACAATACTTAAGGTTTTGGGACTCTTTGTAAATATTTTACAACATCAAATACTCTTCATAAAGCATAGTAAACACATGGCTTCCATTATTTCCTAGTAATAAGTATTTCCATTCATGCCTTCATATAGCTTTTAACATTTATTGCTAGCAACCGATGCATTTTCTTTTCTTAAGGCACCCATAGTTCATTACCCATCTATTTGGTGCCCTATGTTTTAAAGGGTCTCTGTTTAGTATGAGTCTATCATTTCCATATATATATCACTAGAGGCAATTCTAAGAAATGAATATAATTCTTCCTTATTGTATCAGGAGTAAAATTTATAGTCCCACCTCCCATTTTTGTGTGTGCAAACATAAACATAACCCTTAAGACAGGATGAAAGAATTACTCACACACTTTTGGTTTTAATCCATCGATAATGTAATAACATACCTTTGCCATGATATTTCATTCTTTTATCCTCTTAGTTACCTCTTTAAATCTTTGAAGGCCCACTTGGATAGCTTATTTCCCTCGTCCACCATTGCCATGCATCCAAAAAAAAATCATTTGATTAGTTAGGTTTAACCATCTTCCTACTTTCTAACTTCATGTTCTAACTTCATGTTGAGCCCAATAGGCCTAAGTGTTGTCACAAATTTGCTCTGATACCATTTGTAACATACCCCAAATCGCTTAAAAAAAGTCCTTTCCAAAGACTACTTATACCTTTGAACAACTATCTCCTTAAGACTAAATCACATTGTAAATCACTCACCGAAAGGGTGTTGTTCATTATGAGGAAGCTTGCTATCTCTGAAACAACATAATTCAATTGTATTAAAGTCGACCATTTCAATCCTTCCTAGATTAATATTTTTATAATACTTAATACATTAGACAAGGACCTTATTCCACATTATACCATCTAACATATTATAACCATTAAATAAATAATCTTCTTTTTATTTAAAACACTCATGAAATCACTCAACAATTTACATCATCATTATCAGGAGAATGAAGTACATAAGGAGAACATCAATAGAACATAAGATACAAACACATCAAGAGCACATAAGATAAAGAGTACATCAAGAGCACATAAGAGCAAGAGCGAGACCAATGTACGTGTTTCACCCAATTCATGGCTACATCCACCAAACTGTCACATCATGTGATATTTATCCAAATGAGAGGTTACATCCCGCAACATCTTTGTTGCCATACTTTCTTTCTATTAATCTCATAGACTCCCTCTTCGAGAGTATTTCTAAGTTATTCACTCTCTTAATTAGTACATAAGTGGATAACTTTTCCTTCAAAACCCCATCCCTTGTGGCAAATGGTGAGTAATAAATGGCTGAAACTGGATGTTATCCTTGTAAAAAGAAGACTACATGGCTAAAAGGAAGGGATTTGGATTAAAAGATGTTTTCGACACCCCTCCTAAATCCATTCACCGATTTCAGTAAAGATGAAGTGGTTAGACAGGGACGGTTCTCAAGAAATAACACTAACTTCTACCAATAGTTACAATTTCGTGTATATGAATTTACACTGGCTGGTGTTTGTTCCAAAGGCATGGAGGTTCTGCCAACGAAAGAAGAGTTGCAAGTATGGAAACCTTGTATTGCTTCTTATTTATTTACAAATTCAATGTATTGGTTGACCTTCTAGACAACAATTACAAGCAAAAGGTTATAAAATGACTTCATCAATATTAATTTTTATGGTAGACTGCCTTGTTTTAGATTCAACGCACTGGTTTTAACAAGGAATTTAAACAAAACCAACCTGAGCCATTAATCTGGAATCCGACACACTATCATAATAAATAGGCAAGGTTATACACGCCTCTAACTAACCCACATGGTCGTCGATTTAAAAAGGTTTTGAGTCATTGGCTCTGGCTCTCAAGTGTTCAGTCTATGAGAAAGTTTAGATATGGAAGGCTAAGAACAAAAATAAAAAGAGAGAAGAAAACAAACAACAAGGATTTAAACCATATTTTCTTCCACCAGGACAGAACCGTCACTGCATTGATCCATATTTAAAGCCGAAGGCAGAGATAACCTTGATGCACCTAGGATCATAGACAATCATAAACAAATTTGTCTTTCCTCTAACAAGTATTTCATGAATCCCACGAAAGCACAGGGAAGAGATGGACACACTATAATTATAGTGTGTCATGTCTATGACATAAAAAATATAACCTAGAAATCATTGGATAACCCATCTATCAATCACATATCCAAAACTATTGGCAAGGTATCGACATAAGTGTTTTCAAAAGAGACTATCAATCGTAGATCCACAACTCTTGGCAAGGTATTGGCATAAGCGTTTTCAAAATAGACTATCAATCGCAGATCCAAAACTCTTGGCAAGGTATTGGCATAAGTGTTTTCAAAACAGACTAACAATCGCAGATCCAAAACTCTTGGAAAGGACAAATAATTTGTAAACAACCAAAAACACATGCTAACGCTGATACAGATCTGTATAAATTTTTTGGCAAAATAGGTGTTAAGTTTTGGATCTCAAACATAGGTTAAGATCATATTATAAAACATACTACAACGTTTCCATATATTGCATCACAGACTTGATAAACTACTGGTTATTTTTCAAATAAATTGGAAGGCACGCCATACCAAATCCATAGCAATAATCTCATTAGCTCCCACCTGCTGCTTGTATTTTTTCTCCAGAACCCCCCAATTCGCTCACATTTTCTTCCATTAAAAGAAAACCTTTCAACCTTCGTGGCGTCCCTTCAAAAACCCCAATCTCCTTCCTCCGTCCTCCTTTTACTCTTTCTTTCCTTCTTTTTCGATCTCTGTGTATTGTACTAATACAAATACCATGAAAAACGGTTACCCCCACTCCTTATTCGGACGCCAAATGGTAGAGAACACACCATCCTCTCTTCCACGTGGAATCAATTCCCGAGGGAACGCGTCCATAAGGATTTTCCAAGGTGGACAGATGCCCCCTCTGCTTGGTTTTGATTTCTTCCTAAGTTTCAACGTTTAGTTTCCCCTAAGTGCTCGATGTTCCTTCGGATGGAATAACCCATTTCTTATCTTAAACCTCATCTTTGTCGTTGGGTTAAATACAACCCTCTTTACTTTTATATATTTTTTAACAATGCCACTAATGGGAGTGCGCTACAATGCCATAAGATAAATATATTTTACTTATCATGCCTACCATAGTTGGCATTTCACTATCATCATTTAATATACACACACACACACACACACAATGCCATATCTTAATCAAGGGTATAATATATGTCACTATATATTAGTCAAGGTAATTGGTATATCACCATTTAAAATTAAATGAGGTATATTGATATAGATATGATGATATCTTCCTTTCTATTTTTAAGGTGACTACCACGTGTAGTCCCTTAACAATTAAGTCCTTAGGTTGTTTTCTCTTTGTTCTTTATTTTTAACATTATAACTCCTTGACCTTTTATGTCGAGGTTAATATGATTGTAATACTCCTCTATCATGGATTAATCATATTAGAATTAAATAACTAGGTTATAGTATCTTAGTTGGGATAATTACGGCGAAATAGGAATCCCTATAGGGACGAACCTTATCCCTAACACTGCCAAAATTAAAATGATACGTAAGATCTACGGTATCAAAATTTATGGCTCCCTAACCATTCGCTTTTCACCATAGTGGTTCAGTTTCCCGTCGTTAAGTTGCATCAATGTCTTAAGTCTCCTAAGTCTACAACCTAGGAAATGAAATCATATAAACTACAAGGTTTTACTGGTGGGGCTTTGGCCTTGAGCTTCTCAACAATAAACAAGTACCATATACATTCATAATTACAAAATATTTAGGGGTATACAAGAGGGATATTACAGAATACTTATCTCAAATATAGTCAACTAGCTTCAACGGGACAATTTTCCTCCCACAAGAAGAGCAACATCATTTTAGAAACTCTCAGAACTACCTCTTCTGAGAACCACAATGCTTCCCACTACTACTGTCTTGTCCGTCTCCACTGCCTATGGGGTCACCATCTCGTTTCATGGCTTCCTGTGTGAGAACCTGGACTAGTAGAGTGATATGACGGAAGTAAAGGGGTGAAAATCCACAGGACTACCTCTCTGGAAAATTGACACTAGACTGCTCTCTGAGGGAATCCAAGAACTCAGTCCCAACAGCTAAACCATATTCTTCAACAAAGATACTTGAAATAGAGATGCTTCTTTAACAAGGATTCTTTTTCACATTACAAATAGCCACATGGTTAGAAGTAAACATATATATTGTTCATCAATATTCTTAAAATACATCTTTCAAAAAAATATTTTTTCTAATTAATTACATGAAATACTTCAGTATATGCAAGGTACTCGAGA
The DNA here is from genome assembly GCA_001517045.1 of Pseudotsuga menziesii. Taxonomy (NCBI): domain Eukaryota; kingdom Viridiplantae; phylum Streptophyta; class Pinopsida; order Pinales; family Pinaceae; genus Pseudotsuga; species Pseudotsuga menziesii. The sequence continues at coordinate 348,421 of LPNX011182917.1, forward strand.
TATAGATACTTTGTTGGGAAATAGGGCAGACCCGGGTTTAATCCTTTTATGTCACACCAACAAAAGACCCACTGTGTTGGCCCTTTCGGCAACAACCTGCGCACAGGTTGCAGTCTCACCAGGTACAGTAATGGGGTGCCGCAGGATCAGGTTTCTGCAAGCAGAGAGGGATATTACTGTACCTTAGCCTTTACTAACTTATTAATCAATAATTACACAGCTGTGTCATTCACTTTTATACAACTTCGCAGATAGATAAACAACCGTGACTTGCTTAACCCACTACAGGGAATTCACAGCGAAGCTTGTTATTAGCAATGATCTAAGTTATCAAATGTGTACAGTTATTAATGCATAAAAGACAACAGAAATAGAAACAACACAAGAAACCACAACACCAAATATAATGTGATTCACCCCCAGTGTAGGCGCTACGTCCACAAACTGTGTTTTATTCAACTTGGTACAAAACCACAGTTTGATCTGCGCACTCAGCTGCAGATCCCTTCAGTCCTTAACAGTCGCGCACACAGTAGCAGGCCTCTGCGCACACAGCTGCAGATCTTTTCTCAATCTTCTTACAAAAACCCTCTGTGCACACAGCTGCAGAGGTCGTCCATGCACACAGCTGGGACTTAACCTTTCCTTACAAAATCAGCCTTAACTTCGCCTTAGTCTTTCTTACATCATAAAACCTAACCTTTCTTATTTACACAAGTGCCTATTTATAGCGCACTGTTTACAAAAACATGGATTCAATACCATGGGCACCCAAAACCCTAACCCTGGCCTTAAGCCGCGGGTTTATTACAATAGAAGACTTTGATTTAACCCCCGACACCCCTAAGACTATTTTCAGTCAAACCCGTGGAGTTACCCATCTTAAGGACCGTTGAGGTGCGCGCCCTAACAAGCCCCTAAGACTCACCAGTGTCCCATCCCGGGGCACTTATCTGCTCGGCTGGTGGTAAAATTTAATTGGCGAAGACATTGTGCGCTGGTTCCTGGAATCCTTCCTGCTAGTGGCCGGCTGCCCTCTTCTTTCTGCTGCTTGATATCGGTGCGGAATAAGGCCTTGTGGGTCCATCTACAACCCCATCCTTTGGTCGGGTTGGCGATACTTAACCATCCACAGCTTGGGGTCCCCTGGAATTGTATGTCACGGTGCATAAGACACACAACTGCCATGGTTCTGTTATGCCGGAAGATTTCAGGGTGGGGCTCGCCATAGTCGTTTGGCGAGGTCTTATGGCCGTCGTGGCTCCATGTTAGAGCAAATTTGTGCCTGCCTTTGCCTGGTTTAGAGCAAACTTCTGCCTGCCTATGTACCTAAGCCAAATATGACTGTACTAGCAGATTACTCAAAAGGTTCTGCAATCCTCTCTCTCTGAACTCTCGTACGAGCTCCTGGACTTCACAATTGTTTGACATGGCTCCAGTCAAGCAAACTCCACGAATTGCTTCGAGGAAGATTTCACAAGCCAATGTAGCTTACTTATAGAATTTTGTTACAGAATCTGTCATCATAGTGTAGTAATGACATCAAATCTGCTTGAATACCAGAAATATCGCCACACCCAGCTTGAGATTTTCCTGAAATCTCATAATTACAGTTATGAAGAGTAGCTCACGTGCCGCCGTCGTCAAATGTGTTTTGTCCCATCCATCTCATCCTAGGTTGTGACACAGTTCCAACCTATGACACAATAACCACTTTCCCCTTCGTCACAGGGTGAACCTGCGTCCCCTGACCAACCTTCGGCATCCCATACGACATTCCCCAGTGTGGCGAGTAGCTATGCTGGGTACGTAAACTTTTCTTTCTTGGTGCTACCTTCAAGTCTGAGGACTTGGCCTGTCCCTGTACTTCTTTAGACGACTCCCGTTTATCATAGACAGAAAGAGCTCTCCATTTAACTTAGCTAGTTGGACTGCGCCCCCACCAGTAACTTTCTGGACTATATATGGTCCCTTCCAATGTGTTTTAAACTTTTCGGGGAACTTCATATATTTGCTATCATAGAGGAGCACAAGATCACCCTGCTGGAATTGTTTCTTCTTAATGTGTCTGTCATGCCACGCTTTTTCTCGAGCTTTCTGCACCTGTTGCTGGAAACCTGCAATAAATCTATCCTCCTCGAGTTCTAGTATCTGTTTCAGTCTCTCTGTTATTATGGCTGGGTCATCCATATCGGTGAAAGCAGATATTCTGAGGCTGGGAACAATGTATTCCATAGGCATGATGGCTTCTTTCCCATAAACCAATCGGAAAGGTGTATGGCCTGTCAACTTTTTTCAAGTAGTTCTGTAAGCCCATAACACTACTGGAATGTGAAGGTCCCAATCATCTCTGTTAGCATTACAAATCTTTGTCAAAGCATGCTCCAGGATCTTATTAAAAGCTTCGACAGTCCCATTGGCTTGTGGATGATAGGTTGTACTTTTCTGATGGTATACTTGAAATTCTTCAGTCAGCACTGCAATGGTATACTTGAAATTCTTCGCTCATAAGGACGCGAGGACACCCAAATTTGGACAAGATGTGATCGAAGATGAATTGCGCAGCTGTAGCAGTGCTACATTTCTTGACCGGTTGGGCTTCAGCCCAACGGGTAAGGTAGTCAGTTGCTGTAATAATATATCTCGCACCAGACTTCTTCGTGGGGGGGTTGATGGGGCCAACAAAGTCAATGGCCCATTTGTCAAAAGCTTGTAAGGTTACCTGCGGAACTAGGGGAATTTCATCCCGGCGAGATGGTTTGCCTGTCCTCTGAAAAACGTCGCAGCTGTGGCAATATTCTCTTGCATCCTTGTGAACGGTGGGCCACCATAAGCCGGCTGTCAAAATATTCTGTGCTGTAGCTTTCCCTGCATAATGACCTCCTGCCGCGCCAGAATGTGCCTCGGCCAGAATCAGGGGTCGTTCATGCTCCAAAACACACCTTTTCAGTATTTCATCTGGTCCCATCTTGTACAGCTGGCCGGATATTAGGGTGAAGTTTGCTGCTCGCACTACTAGCTGCTTTTCATGTTGTGTGGTCATTTCAGCAGGTGGAAACCCTGTAGACAAGTACTGAGCAATATCCTAGAAGTAGTCATCGACTATCTGGATGGCAAACAGCTGCGCGTCAGGGAGGCCCTCATCCAAACTGGTGGGTTCTTCGCCTGACTCAAGCCTCGACAAGTGGTCCGGTCCTAGGTTCAGTCTCCCAGGCTTAACTATGATTTCGAAGTCATATTCTTGGAACAAAATCAGCCATCTGCATATTCTTCCTCCTAGCACTGGCTTATTAACCAAATATTTCAAAGCAGAATGGTCAATAAACATCTTAAAATGTGATCCTAACAAATAATGTCGAAACTTCTGTAGTGCGTACACCATAGCAAGGCCTTCCCGCTCGGTTGTAGTATAATTTTTCTCTGCAGTGGATAATTTTCTACTGGCGAAAGAAATAGGGTGGTCGATCTGGTTGAGCCAATACCACCCCTAGAGTAATGGAGGATGCGTCGACATGCACATGAAATTCTTTGTTCCAGTCAGGAAATACTAGAATAGGGGCAGTAACCATTTTTTTCTTCAAAATATCTAAGCTGACCTGGCACTCCGGTTTCCATTCGAACTTATTATCTTTCTTCAACTGCCTTTCCATCGGAGCGGTAATTTGAGCATATCCTTGGATGAATTTTCTATAGTAACCAGTGTGACCGAGTGTCGTGCGCAGTTGTTTGATGGACTTCGGGGGTGGCAGATTTACAATAATAGCTATCTTCGCAGGATCCATCATCAATCCCTGCTTACAGACAACATGACCAAGGAGAATTCCAAAAGGGGCACAAAAGATACACTTTTTTAGATTCAAAGCAATCTGGTGCTGTCTACACTTGTTTAACATAAGTTTAAAACTAGTGAGGTGATCTTTTACTAGCCCAAAAATAGTCCAATCATCAAAATAAACTTCTAAGAATTTATGTATATATTCCTTGAACGCAGAGATGACGACCCTAGAAAATATAGCAGGTGCGTTCTTCAGCCCAAAGGGCATGACAGTATATTGAAAGGACCCCATTTCAGTAGCAAATGTTGTCTTATGCCGGTCTTCTGGAGCAATTCGGATCTGATGGTAGCCAGAAAACCCATCAGTGAAAGAGTATATTTCTTGGCCTCCAACATTGTCGAGCACTTCGTCTGTAAAGGGGGTAGGAAAGGGATCATGCAGACAGGAATCATTTAATTTCCTGAGGTCGACACAGATGCGGATTTCACCCTTAGTCTTCTTCTCCTGAACCACCATAGGACTGACCCACTCGGATTCTTCAACAGGTTCAATTATTCCTGCGGCGAGCATCTTATCCAGCTCCACCTTAACCTTTTCTTTATACTTTGGATTCAATCTATAAGGCCGTTATTTCACAGGTTTTGCATCAGGTTTCAAAGGGATCTTCATTACGTCAATATCACCCAAGATACCCTTCATTTCGAAAAACTTTGTTGGAAAAATATCTTGGTACTCATGGAGAAATTGGGTGACCTTGCTGACCATTTCATCATCCCAATAGTCACCAATTGTGGCGAGCTTAGGCTGTTCTTCAGATCCAATGTTAACTGTGCGTGTCTTCAGGGGCTGATTTACTTCCGGGGCTTCGATGACTGGTCCTTGCACATCGCAGCATCCTTCTGACTCAGGGATAGCGATATTGCGTGGGTCCTCATCCTCCTCAAAGGCGAAGTTATAACATTCTAGGGCGTGGGCTTCCTGCACTGTCCAATCCGGTCGCTGTTCTGCTAGTTCTTGGTCATCAAAGACCTTGGTATGGATGATCCTGATAGCTGCGTCTAGAGCTAGGTAGACATCATTAGTAGAAAAAGTATGTATAAAACTATGGACAAGACAGTCCCAACTTACAGTATCTAGGCGGAGCTCAGCTTCCTCGTACTAGGTCTGAGCTATCGGTTCCAAGGTATGGACGAATCGATGTACCCATTCGTTCTGAGGTACATACCTCCATGCTTCATAGCAGTTTGCCAAGTGTGCTTGTGGACTAGATTTTCCATCGAACTTGCTTCGCACCTCCTCAGGCTGGCCCTTAAATCTCAGTCGAAGGAGCCTCTGACAGGCTTCCCAGTTAGGAATCTGCGGCTTATGGCTCTTCCACCATCTGGCAACTAAGGCTCTAAGTGCTGACTCCAGAGAAGTCAGTTTCTGTGGCTCCGATATCTGACCTGAGAATTGGACGATAAATGGGTCAGGGTCTGTTGAACCATCAAAAGTAGGGAGAGCGCTTGGTTGTGAGCTGAGCCATCTGAGAGATTTAGTAGGTCTGGTACTACTATGGCCATGGAGCTCATATAATCGGTTCTACCAACTCTCTAAGTCGTCTTCCGAGTTGGTCATACAGGAGCTACCAGACTCCCAATCTGTGGTAGGAGGATCCTCAGAACCTCTGTCCTGCGTGGTGATAGTGTAGATGTGCTCCACATCATCCCGATCCTTTTGTCGGAGTGGTTCTGTGTACCGTTCCCCCTATGAGGGATCCAGGGGTAGGATGAATCTCAAGTCTTTCCCTTCAAAGATCATTTGTCTCTTCTTCAGGTTAATAACTGCAGCATTTTCCATTGCCCATTCAATTCCTAACAAGGCTGGGTAGGGGTCGCTGTCATCAATGATCTCAATTACTTCGAAGTCCACGACAGTACTGACCCCAGCAATATCTGTTTGGACACTCAGGAAACTTCCTAAAGGCACAATCCTTTGCTGGTTGGCTAGCCGCAACTGGATAGGGGACCAGGCGAGGGGGGGTTTTCCCATGTGTTCCCAGGTTTGTTTAGTTAACACATTTACGTCGGACCCTAAGTCCAAGATAACATTAGTCAGATGATATGCCCCTATCTTAGCATTCAATCTCATTTCCCTGTCGGTTCTGTTCACTCTATGAACAGTTTTGTCTTGAACAGAACTGTGGTGAAGTCCGCAGGAAGCAATGACTTCTTGTAGCTTAGTCAGAGCATCCTGATCTCGTAACAGTTTGAGGCAACTCTGTAAAAAGGAGGATAGGGTACTTACGTTATCCCGCGGGGCTTCCTGGGGCTGCGAAGATAGTTGCTGAGATTGTGTAGGTGTAACGGATGTGCTAGGGCCAGCAAAATCTTTCTTAGCTTCCATAAATGTCTCTCTTTCTCTTGTGATGTCAAATGCTGGGATTTTCACAGGGGCCTTACGAACCCGAGCGTCGGCGGGCTGTATTTCTGTATCCGGTGGGTGTGTCATATCTCCACTCCGTGTGACAACATTGATAGTTGCGGCAGGTCTGGGCTCAACTGAAATCATCTGGATATTTCACGTGGGGGCACTCTGTCGTTCCTGAATCTTGGCTATGAGCTGCGGACACTGCTCAATCACATGATCTACCGCGCGACAGTATCGACATGTCATAGTAGGGTTCTGACAGTTGCGAGCCAAATGCCCAGCTTGGTTACAATTGTAACATACCAACTGGCCTCGGCCTCTGCCGGCCATACCACCACGGCCTCCAGACGAACCTCTACCAGAGGCACCCCCCTGGTAACCATAGCTATCACTACTAGGGCTATCATTGCGCACCTAGTAGGCATCATAGGTGTGGCACTCATCCTCATTATGACCTACGGACTTGCAGAAATTACAGTAGGGGTTCTTAGGTCCCTGTCCGTACCGTTGCAGCAGGTGACAGTTCTCGGGTCGGTGCTGACCGGTTGTTCTGCAGAGCTCACAATATAGAACTTGTGGTGGAAATGGGTCCGGCGCACCTGTACGCAGGTACTTGCTTACCAGAGGGCACCGTTCCTTGTCGTGACCTTCGATCCGACATTGCATACACCAAACCTCTTCGCGATCAGGTTTTCCCTTTTTCATCTCGCGAAGTTCCAGGGCCATCGCGGCTAGCTGCACTTGGATTTGAGCAATACCAGAATCATCTCCGACAGGGGCAGTCTCTAGCTTCATTGCGATTTCCAGAGCTTCTTGCTGGTCAGCAACCTTATGTTGCATGAGCAGAGTTCGGATATGGGGTAATGATGCCCCAATAAACCATTCCTTGTGCTGCACAGGACTAATGGTAAAGCTGACTTGGTCGAGGAGGACTTTGAATCTCTGGTCAAAGTCCCACACAGATTCGTCGCGCCGCTGTTGAATCTCTTTGAGTTCGGTGATGCTCTGCGATTCCGATTTAGGCTTTTTAAATTCTTTGGTTATTGCTGCCTTAATCTCATCTAGCGTAGGGCTCTGAGTACTTGAGAACTTCATGAACCAGGTCAAGGCCCTATCCCGGAAAGAAGTAATGAGTTGCGCAGCTCTCACATCTGGATCTGTAATTTTCTTCGCATTCCATACTGCTTCACATAAAAACCAGAACTGTTCGGGGTCCTCTGATCCCATGCCTGTGAAGATGGGGAGCTTAATGTCATCAACCAGGTGGGCCATGGCGGTTCTGGGAGGGGGGCAGGACGTTGATGGGGAGGGAGTTACAGGGACAGACTGGCCTGTGGCTGGAATACTTGGACTTGGTGGACTGTTAGACTGCGACGGACTTTCAGGGGTAACAGAGCTTCGCTGCGGGGTGACAGGGGGGTTTCCAAGCAAAGGGATTTCCTCAGAGCCTGACTCTTCAAAATTTACAGGGGAAGACTCAGTAGCCTGACCTAAGGAATAGGATTCAAAATCTCTTTTGTACCTTTTTCCACTTCGCAGCAAACCACTTTGCTCGTCGAAGGTATTATCACTTGCAAACATATGTTAGTACTACAAAGCTAGCATTCTGATTCAAACCACAATATACCCTTTTCAGCCAATAGTATTTTAATCCGCAAGCTTAATGAATTCAAAAACTTACCACGAGGACCTTTGAAGAACTGTCGTTCAGCTTCGCTGAAGGAGGTACTTGTGTTAATGGCAAACTCTGTTACGAAAGCTTCCAATGTGCGCGTCGTCCAGAAATCAACAGCACAGGATACCTCGTTGTTCATGTGTTGCACAAGATTGACCCTTGTGGGGGTCCACGTGGGAACCCGTCGAGCTTGGCAGGTCGTCCTTCTTTCTGTTAACCTAGACAACCACTGGTGCAACTCTATGTGGATACTACTAAAAAAAATTTCATAAGCATCACAAAAAACATACCTTTGTAAAAAGTCATGTGCGCTACAACGCGAATTTGTGTTCTCTTGTTGCGCGAATTGCAAATAAGTCTCAGCAAACCAATCACCGATTTCTGTCACAGAGGGCCTCCAGAACATAGCCCTCGAGGTACAACGTAAACCCCTCTTGAGCAGATACTGAGTTCAACCGGCAACGAAACCAATTTGTTGGGCAATAGGGCAGACCCGGGTTTAATCCTTTTATGTCGCACCAAGAAAAGACCCACTGTGTTGGCCCTTTCGGCAACAACCTGCGCACAGGTTGCAGTCTCACCCGAAACAGCAATGGGGTGCCGCAGAATCAGGTTTTTGCAAGCAGAGAAGGATATTATTGTACCTTAGCCTTTACTGACTTATTAATCAATAATTACATAGCTGTGTCATTCACTTTTATACAACTTCGCAGATAGATAAAAAACCGTGACTTGCTTAACCCACTACATGGAATTCACAGCGAAGCTTGTTATTAGCAGTGATCTAAGTTATCAAATGTGTACAGTTATTAATGCATAAAAGACAACAGAAATAGAAACAACACAAGAAACCACAACACCAAATATAACGTGGTTCACCCCCAGTGTAGGGGCTACGTCCACAAACTGTGTTTTATTCAACTTGCTACAAAACCACAGTTTGATCTGCGCACTCAGCTGCAGATCCCTTCAGTCCTTAACAGCCGCGCACACAGCAGCAGGCCTCTGCGCACACAGCTGCAGATCTTTTCTCAATCTTCTTACAAAAACCCTCTGCGCACACAGCTGCAGAGGTCATCCACACACACAGCTGGGACTTAACCTTTCCTTACAAAATCAGCCTTAACTTCGCCTTAGTCTTTCTTACATCATAAAACCTAACCTTTCTTATTTACATAAGTGCCTATTTATAGCACACTGTTTACAAAAACATGGATTCAATACCATGGGCACCCAAAACCCTAACCCTGGCCTTAAGCCGCGGGTTTATTACAATAGAAGACTTTGATTTAACCCCCGACACCCCTAAGACTATTTTCAGTCAAACCCGCGGAGTTACCCATCTTAAGGACCATTGAGGTGCACGCCCTAACATACTTCTTCAACAAAAGACTTCAAATGCATCTAACCGAATCTTATTCTAATCAATTTCAATCATATGAGATGCATCTAATATACATGAAATGTGTTCAGATAAGTCAATCCTATGATATGCATTACCAAGATGCTTTTGCATGATTTATCACTCAAATAATTTTCCTACAAGGATGCATGAAGTGCCACCAAGATATTTTTCCAACAAGATGCGTGAACTATCACTATGATATTTTACAAAGATGCATTTCAACAAAGTTATTTGATATACTACAAGGATACCCAAGCAAGATACTTTTAGCAAAGAGCACAAGGATATATTTTCTTTCAACAAGATCCCTGGATAGTTTCCTAACAAATATATTAGTACCACATTCTACACAATTAATATTGAATATATAAGGATACATGATTTTCATCTTCAATAAAGGTACCTGTATCATATTTAATATATTACATGATTAGTACCTACTCTTCAATAGAGATATACAAAATACCAGCAAGTTATTACTAGTATACCTTTCAATAATGACACAAGATAATTTTCTAATGAAGATCACAAGGATGAATATTTTCAAAGATCACCTAAATAATTTTGCATTTTAATGTAACAAGCAAAGCGAATTTATATGCAACAAATCTAATCTAACTTAGAACCAGAAAGGGCCATAACAACATATTACTTTTCATCTCAACACAAAGCATAATTCTTCTTAGAAATCATTCAAAAATCCATTATTCATCAACTAATATCAATCATACATCGACCCTCATGCATATATCAGCCATACATACATTGATAATCAATTCATAATATCTCAACCTATATCAATCATATATCGGTCATGTAATATCAACCTAAGACAACCATACATGCATGAACTAACCATAGGAGCATCAATCATAGTACATCAATCAAAACACATCAACCATCATACATCAATTAGAATACATTAATCGGAATACATCAATTAGAATACACAATTACATTAACCAAGATTCATTAAGCAAAAGATAATGATCATAATACATAATCAGAATAGATCAACCAACATACATCAATCAAAATACAGAATCAGAATACATCAACCAAGATTCATCAAGCTGAAGACAATGATCATAATACATCGATAAGAATACATCATCAAGAATACATCAACCAAAATGAATCAATCATACACGCAACAACCATAACAACCAAGGACAACCAATAGTATCCATACATACATTTATGACAATGTCATACATGTATCAACCATTAATCATCCAATGTTAAGCAATAACATCCAATAGCAACCAATAATATCAAACAGCATACATCAACTATAGGAATCATATCGAATAGTTATTATTTATCATAACATTACATAGAATTATTAGCACATGAAGATATATATAATAATGCATTACATTACTAATTATTTACACAAAGCACACTGCTTATCAATAAAAGTAAATACATAGTCACCTCAAACAACCAAACATCCTACCATCAAAATCTTCTAATATTTTACGATAAAATAATTACTAGCTATACAACACATTATCATACACTCATACCATATACCATATTTACTATTGCTATGTATTATATACATACACCCGTTTTGTGTACATACATATTATAATTCTTCAATCATATATAATATTATTATTAATCATATACACAACATATTAGTCATATGACCTATATATTCCATATGTAATATACTCATAGAATTATTATGTTATACCAAAATTTCAATACAATTATAGCAATAATTGCATAACCCAATACTATCATATTAGATACGTATTATAACATATATACTAACCGTTAAGACTCTTGATCACACTACACTTCCTAATATTTCCAAACTCCGAAATACTTCCAAGCACTTTCGATTATTCTCAAATACTTCCAAACACTTCCAAATACTCCCATATACTTCCAAACACTTCCAAATGCCTCCAAACACCTCTAAACACTCAAACACTTCCAAACGCCTCCAAATTGTACACTTACGTCATTACATACGTTCACCTCTATACATATAGTATATTCACAATATTACATACATTTAATACTAATAACTATTATATATAATAAAATGCATAGTATAGTATATACAAACATACAAACATTCATATATATAATAATGCATCTATTTTGATATATAATTTTAACAACTATACATATTATACATATTTATGTGGATGTCATATATATATAATATTATCTTACACTACAATACTACTTGCTTATACACAAGATAAAATAAATAATATTAAGAGAATATGAGTCATTAAAGACAAGTGGCTCATTTCCTCCAAAAATAGACTAGGAGTTACATCTCCATAAGCAAAATAAATAAAATAAAATAGAATATGAATCATTAAAAACAAGTGGCTCATTCTCCTCCAAAATAGATAAGGAGTTGCATCTCCATAAGGAAAATAAATAAAATAAAAGAGAATATGAACCATTAGGGACAAGTGGCTCATTCTCCACTCAATCAATAAATTAGTAAGATATCTAGGATAATAATAATGCCACCACTAACCCCAAAATAAATCAAATAAATAATAGAATACAAAAAATATCCCATCGCTATGCTTACCTCCAAGTGGCAATTCCACCACTAACTAATTAGATAAGTTAGGATAGTAATAATTAATAATTAGTATAAAAACATACTACATGTATAAAATAAAATGGAGAATTGGAAACACCATTTAGACAAGTGTCCCATTCCTAAAATAGCCAGGAAGTTACTCATCCATGTAACCACCACCATCCAAGTGGCATAAATAAGACTATAAAAGCATACCATCCATAGAGAATACAAAATCCATTAGGGTATAAATGCCACTTAATAAATCATATTAATATTTAATAATAATAAGATTATATCATCTTAATAACTTGGTATTAAATGAATACTGATAATTGTACATAGTACATACTATTATAATGCCAATTATTTACTTATCAATTCATAATCATAATGTACCAGTAAATAAGTCATACCAATCAATTTATTGAACAACAAATATGCAATATTAATAAAGTTTAAGGCATACAACGAACTAATATTTGAAGCAAGGCTTCTTGTTCTTTTATTAACATAAGGGAGGTTAAATTAATTTCACCAAGCACATTTATAAACTCCAAAAGATATTAACTCTATAGAAGATCCAACAACCGCAGTGTTGGAACCTAAGCGCTGATACCACTTGTGATGTCCCCTGGGGATATCAATAAGGGACATATCATTATCTCTATAAGGATAATTAAATAATTTTAGCACAACGGATTAGTTAAACAAATAATTAAAATTCATTTTTCAAGATTTAATCATGACAAAGTCCCTTTAATTACCAATAAATTAAAATAAATTCAATAATTATTCCAACGTCTGATCCAAGGGATGGGAAGCATTACTAACACCTTCTAGAAACATAACATCACATATCCATTCTAATCCAATTCAGACATAAATTCCACCTCTAAAGGCCATTTACTCTTATCACGATTAACTAGTAATTAGTGTTCCAGTTGTGATACTTAACGACACTTAGCGCACAATTGATGGTACTTATTATAATTTCATTTGTTTATCACTAAACTATTGTTTATTAATTCCAATGGATAAATAACACCTAATAACGTGTAAATCAAGACTAATCACCATTTTCCAATTAATTAAACACAATAATTATGAAAATGATTCCACAAGAACTAGTTAACTAGTCGTTCAATACTAACAACTAGTCTTGCACAAATTCGACATGCAACCATGCCAATGAACCAAAAAATAAACCTACAAAAATTATACACATATTTAAGCATGCAAGTACAACAAAATAAATTTCTTTTGCAGATCTGATCCGACTACATAAACGAAGGATATTTCAAGCTCAATGAGTACAACTAGTTTATAAACACTGCTAGTAATTCAATCAAACAAATCATATCGAGTTTCGAGGAACACCGAGGTGAGGGTACATATCTGGAAAATATAATTCTACAACACAAGTAAAGCACCAATAACAAAGCATATGGTTGTACATTCATTTTTTACCAAAAACATATATTCGAATCCAAAAACTATTTGTCAATTTCACTGCAATGTACCTAGTTTCCATTTGAACTTTCCAAATTCCAAATAAAGAGAAATATATGAATATTGTAGCTCATGGAAATCATATCAGGGATCACTTACATTCATTTGGCTATATATTTCCACCCATATACATTATATTAAACAATCCACAAAACAAGTTAGTTCTACTCATCCGATTTCACTGCAATGTACCTAGTTTCCAATTGAACTTTCCAAATTCCAAATAAAGAGAAATATATGAATATTGTATCTCATGAAAATCATATCAGGGATCACTTACATTCATTTGGATATAGCTTTCCACCCATATACATTATATTAAACAATCCACAAAACAAGTTAATTCTACTCATCCAATTTGACTAGTAATTCTAGGAATCACTAGAATAATTAAATCCACATCTCATAGAATAATTCAAAATAAATTCCAACCCTAAATAACATATTTTATCAGCCATAATAGATTTATATCTCATTCTAACATTTTTTCAAATACTTCATATGCAAAGTCACAAATCTACTCAAAACAATTCCATTGAAGGAGCTAGAAATTAGAAATTGATCTAGAATTTCAGTAGACATTTCCCCAAAACTACCAAGAATATTTATCCTCACATTCTCACACAAATATAAATATTATTTATCATACAAAAGCATAAAATTAACACTTAGGCATTTTTACAAACACTTCATGTGATAATTCTCCAAACTATGCCAAACAGTTTGATCAAAGAATTAGTTTTCAAATAAAAGGTAGAAGCATCAAAGGGAAGTGTCTTAAACTAGTACAAGGAAACTGTACCATAAAAATACACAATATATAATGAACAGGGGAAAAAATATTAGTTATGTATCAGAGGTACCAAATAATTATTTCCTCAAACTATTTGTGCACAAAATCCCAAAAACTAGTTTCCAATTCCTTCACAAAATTTACTTGCATAAATAGATTAAATTTTGTGAGAAATTTCTTCCACAAATAACTTATAAGTTTCATTAAACATTTCATGTGAATCCATAAATAAATCATATCATATCGAATTAAATTAAATAAACATGAGGTAAATCACTTATATTATCAATGCGCAACTGGCATCATCTGGACCACGTTCCACCCATCCTTTGGCATTGCCAAACCAGATCTCACTTTGACAGAACACCCCTGAGCTGAGGCCACAGATCCACAATAGAGGTGCACTGAAGAATAATTCAAGTATCATATTTAGAATACAAAAATATATTCCTCACCACATACTTCCTCTTCCACCCACTACCAAGAGCAATGGTAATCCATACCCCTTGGACCATCAAGATATTGCCATTCACCATCAGGATTTATGTGCAAGTCTAGGACAAAGCCAAGTAGTGGAAACAAAGGAACATCATCCAGACCACATTCCACCTAGCCTTTAGCACTACCAAGCAAGATCTCACTTTGATAGAACACCCCCGAGCTAAGGCCACAGATCCACAATAGAGGTGCACTGAAGAATAACTCAAGTATCAGCTTGAGAATACAAAAATCTATTCCTCACCACATACTTCCTCTTCCACCCCACTACCAAGTGCAATGGTAATCCATACCCCCTGGGCCATCAAGATATTTCCATTCACCATCAGGATTTATGTGCAAGTCCAGGATAAAGCCAAGTAGTGGAAACAAAGGAACATCAAAGGTATGAATAACCATAATCAACAACCATCCAAAAGAACCATGAAAAACAACAACCCCCCCCCCTCAAAACCAAGGATATCAAACATGGATTTATAGACCAAAGAAGGTAATTCTAGCTCAATGGGTCAAATCAAACCATGTTAATCTAACTTGAGTCAATTTAATGGGGCTAACTCAACCTTAAGAGGTTAACTTTAATCCAACCCAAGCAATTCTAATTTCAATGAGAGTGACTCCAAGACTCTCTACCCAATTCCCATTCATGTGTGGACACATAATCCATGAAGAGGAATAAAAATTAGTGAGGTGAGGTGTCACACAAGCCAAGGGATATTCCCAAAATAGCAAAGGGGGGTTACACAAGGATTTACACAAGAGTTACTCAAGGATTTACACAAGGATTTACAAAAGGAGTTACATAATTATTTACACAACTTTTGAGGTGTTAAGGATAAAAATAGCCAATGAGAGGACACTTGTGCAAATGGGAGTTACAAAACCAAGTGTAACCTCCACAAAGGAGTTACAAAACCATCAAAGGGGCTCAACCAACAAGTGGCACCCACCCAAACACCAAGGAGGCCCACTAAATCATGAATTAGGCTCAATAATACCAACATAGGATAAATTAATCAAAAGTCGGGTCCTTTGTACAATGTTTGGATGATCATCAACTAATAAAGACAGAAAGGAATAAATATGGACCAGGATCAACCAAACAAGTTTTAAAGTGCTAGGAATGTCCCCATTCCCCCTCACATTATGGGTCTAGGCCTCCCATACTCTTTTAGTGGTCCTCGATGTGCCAATTGTTTTTATTAATTAATTATTTACAAAATAATAATAATGTCTCTAGGTCCTTAAAGACCATTTTTTCGGCACCCTGTGCCACAATAATAAACAATTACAAATTACATATGTCCAGGGATCAACACATGGGATATTACAATCTCCCAGTCCCATTTGAATATGAAAGTAATGAGATCCAGATAAATGCAAAATAGCTCCACCTCCATAAAGTTGGTTTTGTGTGGCTCCATCAAAGAAATCCTAGGGTTTGATTTTGTCGATTTGTTCCACTGTAATGTTTTTTACTACAAGGGTGTCTTTTTGATGAGGAAAATATGAGAGAATATCGAGGCTGTTGGTGGCATTAATCTCAGGGATAGAGGGGAGGTCTTGGAAGATTGCTTTATTTTGAGCAATCCAAATTCCCTAGGCAGTGAGAACTGATAGAGCTCAATAATTAATTGTATCAACCGAGGATAGCCACCTATTCCATGCTTATTCCACATATGATCCGCTCCATTTAGTTGGGGGGACATAGTCTTCTTCTTATTTCTTCCCATGTATGAGTTATATATGGACATGAAATGAAGAGATGAGATGTTGTTTCGTTGTCCTGTTTGCAAAGAGAACACCATCCCAGTCCTTCAACATTTCAATTCTGCAACCTTTCCCATATCGGTATTTTATTTTCCATCGTGCACCACATTATAAACTTTGTTTTATTTGGGAATTTTGCTTTCCAAACACTTTTCCACCACCATTTATGTTCACTTGTGTGTGCAGTGGAATTCGGTAGTTGGTATCCCACTTTTGGGGTATAAAGTACATTTGCTGCAAGAGCCCATATAATTTTATCAGATGAGTTTGTGAGACAAACATTTGTAGTTCTTAGTGAGGATAGAAACACATTCCAATCATTTGCTTGTTCCTCTAGAATTCCCAACAATTCAACATTTTTCTAGCCCTACTGTCAAAGGGAGGGCGAGTCTGGGTCAGCTATTTGGTTTAAGTGGATGATTCATCGTAGAAGCAATGTGTGCAGTAACTCTGGAGGAAGAAGATTTCTATTTTGACATCCAGGCCAAGGATACATTCCTATTCAGAGTGTTCTCCATTTCCAATTTTCCATGCAATTCCTTCCTCAATAAGGGGAACGAAGGATAGAACAAATTTCCATATAATTAAAATCCCTTGTCTTCCCCTATTGGCGCTCCTTATCCAGTCTAAGATTGAGTATGGATAAATGTATTTGCTTTTGACTACATCTGTCCAGAGGCTAGTGGTGGTGAGGAGTCGTTATCCTAATTTTGCAGCTAGTGCTTTCACAAAGAGATGTAAGTTTTTTAGCCCCCACCATCCCAATGATTTTGGCTAGGAAAGTCTGTCTCATTTGATCGAGGGAGTGACTGCATTTTCACATCTTCTAGACCAAATAAATTTGAAGCAAATTTTATTGGCCTTGTCCAGAATGCTTTTTGGAATCCATGCCAGGGATATCCAATACACATGGATGGATTCCGAGACTGATTTTATTAGAACCAATCTTTCGGCTCTGGATGGCAACCTATTGCACCACACATTTATATTTTTTTCTAGTTTTTCTATAAGCCACTTCTAGTCGTACCTTTTGTAATGATTAGGTTTAAGCTTGAATCCAAGATATTTTAGTCCCTTGTCTATCAATTTTAAATCAAAGGGGAAAAGGGTGGAATACCTTTGGATTTTGTTCTCTTCCATGTTAATGGTTGTAAGGGTTGATTTTTTAGGATTGGAAATCATTCTTCTTGTTGTCCCAAATAAATCTAGAATTTCTGCTAATTTCTTTGCATCCCTTACTGTTCCATCTCAAAAAATGAGTATGTCATATACAAATAAAAGATGTGCAATTTTAAGTGTATTTGAAATGGCTATTCCTGTGAAAGAGCCTTGTATTTTTGCTTGCAGTAGTGCTCTATTGGGTCCTTCTCCCACAAGTAGGAAAAGGATAGGCGAGAGGGGGGATCCTTGTTGTAATCCTCTTTCTGCTACAAAAAAGGGGAACCTGAGTTGTTGATAAGGATTCCAAGATGCGTCATGAGCAATCTGAAGTATAGCTACCTAACTCGATCAAAAGCTTTGGAGAGAATGATTTTGATTACAACTCCTTTTAGCTTCCTCGTTTTTATGGAGTGTAATCCCTCCTGTGCTACTCTGATGGCCTCATGTATGTGTCTTCCTTCCAGGAGACCAAACTGCTCGGAGGAGATTACTTTTACCAAAACCTTTTTTAGCCTTCAACTTGAAATTTTTGCTATCACCTTGTAGGTGATGTTATAAAGGGAAATTGGTCATAATTCCTCTAAAATGTTGGGGTGATTAGATTTGGAAATAAGGGATATGAATGTTGAATTAATTGGAGGATGCATCACCCATTTTTTCCTTGTTTCTTCAACTAGTTGTAGCAGGTCTAGACCAATTGTGTCGAAGAGGGATAGGAAAAATTCAATGGTCCATTTGTCTGGTCTCGGACTCTTATCCTTTTGAAAGTTGTGCAGGATTTCCTTCAACTCTTCTTCTATTATTTCCTCCATCAGAGCCAAGTTATTTTCGTGATTAATGAAACCTGGAAAAGATTGTGAGTGACGAATTATCTCAGCAATAGTGGCTCTATTGTTTGCTTTAAAGAGGGTCTTAAAGTGTTTGATTCCAAGGTTTTCCAATCTTTCGAAAGAAGTGACCTCCTCATTTTCTTCATTTCTTAGCCCCCAAATTGTATTTTGGCTCTTTCTTCCCTTTGCAAAGGCCTGAAATAACTGAGTGTTTTCATCTCCACTTTCCAGCCATATCGCTCTACTTTTCAGTCATCATATCTCCTCTTGTTCTTTCATTTTTTATTTTTATTTTATTCTAGTCTTCCTAAAGATTCTTTTGATTCTGATGTAATGTAACCTCCATCTGAATCCTGGGCTTGTAGAATTTCTATCTCAAGCTGTTTGATTTCTTGTTCATCTTTTTCCTTCTTCCTAGCAACCCAGTCTTTTACTTTCCTCTTGATTTGAGAGAGATTTTGACTGAAGTGTCCAATTGCAAACCCTCCATACTTCGAATTGAAAGGTCTCTAGTTGGATTTTATAAATTGGATGATCTCCTCCTCTTTGAGCCAAGTCACGCAGAATTTGAAATAGCTGGCATATTTTCTTTCATTACCCAACATTTCAAGGCATATTGGGTAGTGGCATGATCCCCCCTTCCCCCCGAGTTGACCCATTGTTGGATTATAGAATTTTGCTCAATTGGGTTTTTCCACAATTAGGAATCTATTAAGCCTTTTTGTGATTTTGCTTTCCCCGGTTTTTTTGTTTGTCCAAGAGGGTTTCAGCTTTGTCTAGGTGATGTCAATAAGACGACCCTCCCATATCTTTTGTTCAACGAAGTCTGCTAAAGGGTCTTCTCTATCCCTAGGCCCCCGTATTTCATTAGTCCCCAAGGTGAAATTTAAATCCCCTCCTAGAATAAAATTATCAGACTTAAATAAATATTTTTGTAGTAAAGAGTTCCATAAAGGGGTTCGATATTCGTAAGGCCCATATATGTTGAGGATGGTGAAAGTACCATTTAGTTCTGATAAGAAAAACTCTAGACCAAGTCCTAAATCAAAGTCTCGTTAGTTCTCGAGTGTCCTCTTGCATCCTAGAATATAAAATCCATTTGCTTGAAAGTGTTCATCAGAAAGTTTTTCACTACAGTTTCATTCCTTCAAGTTTCTTGGAGCATCAAAATATCAAGCTGATGTAGTTGAATCAACATCTTTAAAGTAATTTTTTTAGAGGGACTTGATACCCCTACAGTTTAGGGATATAATCTTCATTAGGACACCCACTGTCAGTTTTTTTTTCTCTAAGTGCCCCAAAAATGGATTTTTGTTTTTCGTCTGCAAGATCTATCAATGCACGGTGTTGTGTTGATGATAGGTTTGTAGGTATTCCCCTTCCCTTTTCTTTTGTAGATGATTGAGGATTTTTCCCCAGCAGGAGGGTCATATTTTGGGTTTCAAACTGATCAAAAATATGTCAGGTTTGGAGATGAAAATGAATAGGCCGAATATCTATGATTAAGGAGGAAACTAGTTCTAAAGTGGGGGCAGAGGACACCATAGAAGGGTTGTTTGGAGAAGTGGGGTGGGATGGTGTGAGGGGGTTCCAATATGGGAGTGGTTTGTTCAGGTGGATTATGGGGTGGAGGTGGGTCTTCAGGAGCATATTTTTGTTCAAAACAAAGAGAATTTAAAGAGAGTTCTAGTGAAGAAATAAGATTTTGTGAAGCTTTTTCCTTACTCGAGGTGTTTGTCACGTCCAAGATGATGGAAAATCGAGCTTGTTCCCCTGCTATGTGAAGCTTTGTGCACCATTTCCTTTTGGAGGATGGTTTCTATCTAGGTCAATTTCCCCTTCCATTTCAAACTGAAGAGCTTCATTAACTGCTTGATTCTGATTCTTGTATCGGGCCTCTTGTTCCATTCTGTCAACTTTTGGTGAGTCCTCCTTTGGGTCTGTGCATTGCCTTGTTATCGATCTCTTCCTAGGTCACTCTAAGTCCCAAATGAAGAGTTGTTTACAATTCTTTTCATGATGTGACCATACATATGGCATCGATGACATCGAAAAGGAACACATTCATAGTCTAATCTTTGTTGATGTTTGGCTTGTCCCCAAATTAAATTTAGTTATTCTCTTAGGTCGGTTCAGACATTCATAGAGACTAAGATCCTGGCTTCCGTCATTCTTCTAGTTCGCATAAAATACATATTTGCATAAATGAAGACTCCCAGTGCATTTCCCATATCCTTGAAAGAATCCTAATTCCAAAATTCCCATGGGAGACCTGGCAATCTCACCCAGACCGGGATTTCGTCCATCCTTTTGTACTCTACATCAAACATAGGTGTCTATATTTTGAATAGGATAGGTGTGTAACTAAAACTCCAATGTGTTTGAGAGATGCGAGTTGCATCCTCTTTGGAACTGAATTTGAAGACAAACCTTCCTCGGGATAAAAACCAATATCTCTAGAAGATAATCGAAAATCCCTGACCAATTCTCATAGGCCCATTTTTATATGGATTCTAGGGTCAATTACTTTCCTCTCACCCTCTTGACCACATTCGTTTCTACCATTTCTAGATATTGTTTTATCGATACATTTACCCACCGGACCAAATTTAAGGGATTGTCAATATTTTTTAAACATTTGTTTTTTTCTCCTCCTTTGGCTGGATCCATCCTGGTAGTCATGGTTGCAACTAGAGCCATATTTTCTTCCATTTTATTTGTATGATCTTGTGTCAATTAGGTTTCCTTATTGATCCAAGGGTTTCAAGAATGACGCTATAAACCCCTCCGAATTTTGGACTGAGTCCTCCAATGGAGCCCTATACATCGCATAATCCTACAATCCTCTTGTAAAAGGCCAACCCTTTAATGATATCAAGGCTAAAGTGATAATGGGAGCCTACCCAGGGTGAGTTCACTCTCAGGGTATATGCAGAAGGATCCATGTGTATGATCGTGGATTCAACAACAAAAGTTAACCCTATACTTGCTGGCTCCTACAAATGAAACAGAAAAAGAGGAAGTCCTCCTAGTTCTGGGGCAAGTGGTTTGACCATCGAGGGAAAAGGAATGCTATTCACAGCCTTCATAGTGAGTGAGTATGATTTGTTAGGGCTTCTCATTTCCACCGTCTCCTTCTTGAGGCAAGTGTCCCAAGTTGTCAACCTATCGGTTGTTTGGTTCATGACTGTTTCTGCCTTGGTATCCTTCCAGTAATTCCCAGAGGGAGTAGTAAAAATAGTAAAAACATTGTATGGGTCTTCAAAGTAGTCTACCTCATCTACATTATAATATTCCATGGGAGTGTGTCAGGAAATATTCTCACATTCTATGGTACAGTCTGCGCAGAACCGTGATACAACCCCCTTGTGAACATTAGTCTTCATAAAACCTCTGCATCGCCTCCAATCGTTTTATCATTATTTTGTTTATATATATATATAACCTGAGGGATATAGTAGAAATAGCATGTAGAAGTTCATTTCACTTGCAATACAAAAAATAATCCACAAAATCCAAGAATCATGTTATATTTAAACTACAACAAGCATTAACCATATGTTATCATTAATATTTTAAATGTAATAAGAGAGTTCAATTATCATATGAAGTACTATTTTTCAACTATTTTATTGTTTAATAAAAAGAAAAAAATGGAACTCATTTAGCAAAAAAAGGTATGATGACAAGGCAAAACATTGTTGACTACAAATTTTATAAGTACTTGCATTTTCCTTACTTAGCGTTATATATTTACTATAATGTTTATACTTTAAGTAGTTTACAACGTCCATGGATGTTTTCTACCCAGTGGTAATGAATAAAGAAGATTCACTCAAACAATTGATTAAAATTGGATTATGCATGGGTTGTGAATATATCTTGGAGTATCAAGGGTTGTTTTAACAAT